>JAODTK010005599.1:0-202500 GCA_026419785.1 Sclerodactyla briareus | reverse complement strand
CAGCTAAAACCGTATTCTATTCAAGATTAGCCCGGTGAAGACTCCGTCAAATTCTGAAGTGCAGCCCCACTATAGCGACCGCAGTCCTGAGCATCACCATTCCATGTCCAGATTGGAACAACATGAGTCGCCTTCCTCAGTCAGTCGGGATAACACTAGGACTTCGAACAGAGCAGAAAGACTATACTATTGACGGGGCCTTCCCACCCTATATCTCCAATGCATCACAGTTTTCCTCAATAGTATAGGTATGTCATAGTGTGATGGTGGTTGGACCTGTCCTTTCGTTAAGTCGTCAACCCCCTCAATTTGCCCATCTGTCCTATTCTTAGCAACACCAAATTCGTAGCCTAAGCTGGTAGCCTATCTCCGAAAGTCGGTCAATTATTTTTCAGTCTCTGTGACTGTTTCCATCGTTTTTCATTCGTCGAATCGCACTTATTGTACCTGTTATAAAACTTTCTGAGAAAATTGTCAAGTACGACTCAGTGCCGAATGCGCAAATTGATGTGGGTTCAAATAACAGAGTGTTGATTTGTTTTGTTCTTCCCACAGTTTCCTAAATTCTTACCGGATACGACTCTTTTATGTATCATTTATAAGAGCGCGAAGAGGTGATTCTAAAAGTCGTACCAATATTTGGATCCAATTCATGAAAAAGAAAATAATGCAGTTAGAGGTTCGCAAATTGATGAAGCGTTGCGCATGCGTCATACACAGACCCCAGTAGCGGACCCTCTCGTTCATTCGTGTCATCGTCAGTTGGATCATTCAGCAGCATCAGTACCCAAGCACAGGAGAGAGACGTATGAATATATGGGTACGACAGTTATTAGCAATACTCGGTGAATGAAGCTGAGAAAGAGTGACTCCGGTTGGGATTCCACAGATGCGGATGCGGGTCCGGAACGCTATGAAAAAACAAACAAAAACAAAACAAAACGCCAATTCACGTGGGGTAAAATTGAACCAGTGACCGAATATGCCCTACTTAGTTTGAAAAAATAGATACTGGTTTCACTGAGCAAAACATCCTCGAATGGAAGCAACCAACCCCAAATAGGCAAAAATAACACATATACCAATGCCTATACGGTTGCGTATCACTGCGAAAGAATTCTATGACATATCTCCTAAAAGCCAATCAACGACAATGTGTATGCAGGACTGTTGTGGTCTTTCCGCACACTTATCGTGTATATTTTCTGAAACCAACGTTCGCCTCCGTAAATATGTAATTTCACATCCATCTCGGACATACCATTTAGGAATTTTGTTGCCTCTGTTGAACCATCATTTGCGAACAAATGAGACATATATTCAGACACTGGCCCCATCTCATCAGTTCACGCGAATTCGCGATTTTCCATGCACATGCCCTTGTTCCCTGATCAAGGCTTCGGAAGACCCAACATCAATTTCCAAGCGTGAGAGTATAGGTCATGTAGAAAGAAATGAACAATGGAGCTCTGAATGCTAAAATATGATATTGCGTCCAGCTGACATGAAGCAGTTTTAAAAATATACAACTCCGTCCGTCTTTCCCGTTTTCGCTGAGTTACGATTATCAGATTATAGACAATAGTTTCGTTATTCGAGACCTAGTCTCTGAACTGGACGCATACACAGTATATATGTACCATAGATAAGTAATAATCTCATAATCTATAACCGAGAACGAGGCCGGAAATACGGGACGAAAACTGAAACGAGAGGACCATACAGACTACTCCCTGACAGGCAAGAGTTAGTGCTGCTCTGATGTCGTTCAAGCGCATGGGTATATCTCATCTTGTAATAGTATCTCGGGCAATCTTGGAGACCAGAGGAAAAACATGTCCCTAAACCTCTGTTAGCACTTTGAAAATGGATAAGACTTGAATGTTAATCATGGGCAAACTGCAAGGTAACTAGCTATTATGTAAGCGACTGATTGGAACATGTTGAATTGTTCTGGTCATCCAGGATGACGCAATGGGGCAGCAAGGTACGAAGCGATATAACTAATGATGTGAGCTAATAACTTCCTCTGTAGTTTGAAGGCAAGGTAGGCCTAAGGCCAATGGGGGGGGGGGGGGGATGGGGGTGTGGGATCATGTCCATCGAAGTTTAGAGACTCTTAAAAACATGTTTTCTCCTCACACAAAACGCTTCTTGTGCCTGCCTTGGACCTCCAACTTTCAGCCGATTTTTGCGCTCATTGTTGCGATAAGGCGGATCCAAATGTTTCTGTATATAAAGTTTGCGTATATCGATCATGTGATAGCAGCCGGTTGGGTAATCAAAGTAACCGTTCCTTCTGTCATGTTTCATCGTAGTATCGATGGTATTATAACAACCTATCGAACTTGTGATATAAAATCTCGTATGTATCGTAAACTAAACACCTGTTATTAATTTCATCTCATGGCAGTTCCCCTTATATTTAATACGTATCGGATGGGAATAAGGTGGGGTATGAAGGAACCTACTCCGCCTGGTTCCATCTTGGAGCTAGTCAGCTCCATAGTACGTGGACTAACAGGATTGATTGAAACGCGACTGATGATGGGTCAATGCTCAAGAATCGTAGAAGAACCCAGTGGTGCCATATCTGCTGAAGTATGTGATTGGCGAGCCACTTCAGATTCATTCTAGGAAAACTTTGATTATTTAACCCGATCAGAGTATCGGAATTTCACGTAGGTCCTCTAGGCAGTCCGGAAGATTCTCCTATTCTGGAGGATAAAATTGTCTCCTGTTTGAATTCGAATAATTCTTGAGCTGCCATATTGTATTTTCCCACAATGCAACGTTCACCCAATATGGAAATATGATTGAGTTGATTCAGTCATTTCTCACCCTTCTTGAAAATTCGTCCAGTCCGAGTCTTCAATTTTTCTTGATTTCAGGAATCCTTGTTGTACCAACAACAAAAAGAAGCTTGGTTTGAATTGTAGTTGGTTGTGATGAAACTGTGTGTTGATGAAGAGAGACATGTGAGCATCGTGCCATGCTATGGAAACACACGTTACGGTGATCATCGTCCAATTTGAAATTCCTCAATCAAGCGCCAGGGAGTCATTTTACCCCGGAACGAATGTTTTGTATTTAATGGTCTGAAAAATAATGTTTTCATTATATCGTATTAACATAACGATTCCCCAAAACAGGCGAATCTCCGGGTTGATGGATATTTCTCAAGGTTCAGCCCATGGTCAACTCATACGGAATCTGGCAAAATTAGTTCAGTGTTCAGTACAATACATCAAATCAAAATGTATCGTGGGAGAAGTTTTTTTATTACCTTGTTCAATTCTTTATTTTATGCTGACAAGTGTGACAGTTTGCTAACAAGAACTGCAGCCTTGTATGGGACTTGTACGAGAACTGCTGGGATTCTAGTGTCGGACAGAAGTCACGTGGTGGCGAGGGCCTCATGGCAGGATGGTACGACGCATGCGTAGGTGAGTTTCAGTAGGCGACAAAATTTGACATCTCACGTATCTGCTCTGGACCCCCTGACTTTCAACGTGTGGGTTGCACTCTGGTCACATGATTTATTCGTCACATTCACGAAACCTTACTCCACACCGGCCCACGTGTATGTTCGTTATTTAGACAACTCGATTCTTTACCGCGATGTATCACACACGGCATGGTTTCGTGGGAGGCAGGGGGGGGGGGGTTTACATATAGATTATCTCCCGCTTGCGGTCCAATTTGGTTCTTGATCCGAATTTAGATTGAACAGATCCACGGCAATACTAAGGGCCCAGACGTTGCGATGACTCGATTAAACATGTTTTTGTATACAATTGTTACGTATTACTAAGCCAGAATCATCCGACTACCTTTCCCTGGTGTGAATCTAAATCGAACAATCGGAAATCAACAACGATACCTGTTCATCTAGTACAAAGTTAGAGTAATGGAGCTAAGTATGTGATGCGTATTCAGTAATTATATACCACTGAGTGATGAGGGAGTTTTAGTAAAGGTCAAGCCAGGTAAATTTGTCTTTTAGTACTCTACTTTTATTTTTTTCTTATACAGTAGGGACAGCCGAAAAACGCATTACCGAATTAGGGTCTATGGGCGGCCTTCGCCCCCCCCCCCCCATGATTAATAGATTCCTCTAATTTCTCAAAAGTTAATTGGACTCTCTCAACAAGGAAACAGGCTAGAACCTCCAGATTTTGGATGTGGGTTTGGTATGTTCTCTCCCACCTGTGCTAATTAAAAGCGAATCTGTTACATAACTATCGGCTTTTAAAGATCAAATTCGATTTTTCTATACTATCTTGATAGGTCCAGAGATGGGTATGCACTTCAATTCATAGTATTCCAGAATGATTTCAAACGCTTATACTTTCAGAGTGTGAAGGCTTTATTTCACGGTTGAAGAATGCAGAGCGGCACTTTATTCAATGGTAGACGGGCACTGAGGTTTTCTTCCAAGTTTATGAACACCTAATTTGTATTTCCACTGCCCATGGACATTTCCAATTGGTTGAGGTTGCTCGCTTAGGAAAGTTTGCTCGAACATCACTGTGTTAGAAAATGTGTTTCTCGGGCCTTTGATTTTAAAAAATCGAGCCCGTCAGTAGAAAATTTCGTCCATTTTTTCAGATTGTTCCAATTCAAATCCATTTTAACATATCTCAGGATCGTTTTGTCCCGTTATATGCCAAACGTCAATCACGGAAACCTCCATCCTGATGTGACCCCGCGCTGTTGTTTCGTTGCAAATAGCTTCCATCGAGAAGCAGCACGTCAGGCTGGCGAAGGCCAGGCTGTAAAAACAATAAGGATTAGAAGTAACTAGCCATCGGTTATGTGCAGGTTTAGGAGAAATACCCAGTGGGATTCCAGCATTGGTGGAGGCGGGGGGGGGGGGGGGAAGAGGAAACATGAACGTGTCCCAAAGCTTGTGGCCCTATATGGGCTAACCGATGGGGTGGTCGAGGACAACTCGATGTTACTGGATGGTGAATGGCAAATTACCTCTGTATTCCGAAGCATTGCGGAGAAGAAATTGTTAATTTTCATTTCCGTTTCGAACCAAATGGGTGTTTTGTTCATTGTGCAAGAACGACAAACCAGTTTTGCCATGTGCAGAAGAAAGTTTAGAGCATGTATTATGGAGATGTGCTTTAACCTCGAAATTCGCATAGAGAAAATCTTTTTAATCGTCAATTTGTACGTTCTTCGCAGATAAATTATAAGTTATATGCATTCGCGTAGAATTTATCTAGAACAAGGAATAATATGAAAGCAGACTGTACTTTACACTCTTTGCATTTGACAAAGTCTTTTCACACAACTAATGAACGTTACCAAAACAAAATCAGGGAACACGACAATCACCTCTTACTTAAACCATACGATATTGCGTTGTTTCTCATCTCTATATTTCAGGATGGTACAAACACACCGTCGATCGTGCCAGGACATTCGCGTTCACGAGCCAATGGAGAAGTCCTACCCTTCGCCTTCTTCCATCAAGCAAGGCAAGCTTCGTCCTGGCCGTACTTCATCACCGGGCTGAAAGTTGGGTTCATCGACGGCCTGTGGATTGATGAGTCAACTGTCTTGCACGCTATGATACCATAGTATGTCCAGTAATTATTACCCGGCGTGAGAAAAATCTAATCCGTTGCAAAATTACATTGCCTATATTTCTAGGGTTATGACGGTAGGCCTAAAACCTTTTGGTTTTTTGCCAATTAGGAATTCTTCAAATCCAATCCTTCCTCCCCACTATCGCTGAATTCTGCCTAATTCTCGGCCTCAATGTTAGTTGATATGTATAGGAATCAGCTCAACTAGTTGATCTCCATAATTCTTTTCAAATCATTTCTTTCTCCGGTTCCGTCTCTGTGGTATCCAGGGTTTCGACCCAGCGACATTGATCGAGTCTTCCACTATGCGATGAGGATGCTGCCGGCCAACATGCATTGCTGCCGCGACGAGGTTAGTAGGCTTCTGTCCTATCTATCTAATCTATCTATCTAATCATCTATCTATCTATCTATCCTATCTATCTATCTATCTTCTATCTATCTATCTATCGTATCTATCTATTATTCCGTCCGTTTTGCCCTCTTTTTGGCCCAAGGATGACCGACTTGACACAAATGTCACATCGACCACTGGACAATCTTTGACCTCAAGAATGTCAAGGTCAAATATCATGGAAGGGTAGATAGGCCATTGTGTACAAAATTTCAAAATCCCCTCCTCTTACTAAAGTGCATCAGATTGTCCTGCAAATTGTGTCATTATCCACTCGGGTGGCATGAGCGTCGCTCCGTTTTTGGAAAGTGGGGGGGGGGGGGACACAATCGAATGCAAAATGACCATCTAAGCGGAGCGCCACCCTTGGTTGCGCGAAGCGAAACGCAAGACAATTTAGCTTTCATACCCTCCAGACGCCGGAACGGCATTTGCCAGAACTCGAATAGCACCATCTTACAATCTGTGGTTTAGTAAGAGACAGACAAAAAGTTGTCATTGTGCATACTAAGATTATTTACCGCATATCACACCCATGTTTTTTTTTTATTACCTTTTCACTCTGACTTCTACTCTGGCTCGTTTGCGTGGAATCGCATGGTCCCTGCCCAACGGTCCCTGGTGGGTGCGAAGGGAAAGCCATGGGCGTAGGACCATTCCAATTGGGTAGCAGTAAATACTTGGCCGAAATTTACAAGTCAGTCATCGAAGACTACCAGCCGCGCGAAGCGCGCGGATTTTTTGCATGTTTTCCGGGATTTTATCGAAAAAGTCAGCATAAAATTCAGGCAGTTTTTTCCACTTTGTTGTTGCCTTTCCTCCTTTCCAAATTTCCACGAATTTTCGCCCCATTTTCATCTCAGACAAATTTTTTTTTTTTTTTTTTTGGTGCATTCTGCTGGCCCCACGCTTCTGAATTAATTTAATCGAGTGCACAAATGATTCGAATCATTACAATCGCATACTTCATAACGCCTGTTAGAAAAACGCCAGTGAAAGTTTTATGCACTTTTGGCAGTCGAATTCAAGACTCGGAGCACTCGGTAGAAACTGAGTATTTTTTTTGACTTCGGCCTAGTGGGGGTCCAGATCTTCATCTGGGTCCGCACTGGAATAATAGTGGACTTTAAGACAATTTCCAACGCGTTCATTGTTTCGTTTAGACACAATATGAATCAGTTCAGACGATCATCAAATTAATGATTATTACTGTGAACCAACCGGGGGACCACCCCTATAAATAAAAGTACCAGGTCAACGGTACCCGTTCACGTTCAGTAAATTGGGGCAGAACAACTTATCCAGGACTAAAAATGGTTAGTGGTTTTCATTGCAGTTTATATGAACACCTAATGTGTCATTCCACTGCCCATGGACCTTCCAATTGGGTTAGAGGTGCTCGCATCTAGGAAATTGCTTCGTCGAACATCACACTGTGTTAGAAAATGTGTTTCTCGGGCCTTTGATTTGATTTGAAGACCGCAACAAAAAAACTCGAGCCCGTCAGTAGAAAATTTCGTCATTTTTCATATCTGTTCCATTCAAATTTTGACATATCTCAGGATCGTTTTGTCCCGTTATATAGTGCCCAAACGTAAACACGTAGTAAAACATCCCCATACTGAGTGAACCCCTGCGCGGTGTTTTTCGTTGCAAATAGCTTCCATCGAGAGCCAGCCACGTCAGGCTGGCGAAGCATTTATTGATTTTGTTAAAAACAATTAAGGGATTATGAAGTAGACTAGCCATCGCCCCGTTATGTGCCAGTGTTAGGAAAGGAAATAACAGTTGGATTCCTGCATTGGTGGAGGGGGGGGGGGGGGGGCGGAAGAGGAAAACATGAATAGTGTTCCCAAAAGCTTGTTGGCCTCCCTATATGTGGCTTAACCGATGGGGTTGTCGATGACAACTCGTGTTTAATGATGGGAATGGCAAATTTACTTAGTATGCCGACAGCATTTGCGGAGAAAGAAATGTTAATTGTCAATTTCCTGTTTCGAAACAAAGGGTTGTTTTAGTTCATTGTCAGAATCGACAAACCAGTTTTGCCATGTGCAGAAGACAAGTTAGAGCCATTTATTATGGAAGAGTGCTTTAACCTCGAAAATTTAGACCATAGAGAAATATCTTTTTAATCGTCAATTGGTACGTGCTTCGGCAGATAAAGTTTATAAGTTATATGCATTCGCGTAGAATTTATCTAGAACAAGGAATAATAGAAAGCAGACATTGTACGTTACACGCTTGTCATTTGAAAAAGTATTTATCACACCACTGAATGAAGGAACAAAAAAAAAAAAAATCAGGGGGGAGGGAAAACACGACAATTCCTCTTAATTATAACCATACGATATTTGCGTTCTTTCTCATCTCTATAAATTTCAGGATGGTATCACACCGTCGATCGTGCCAGGACATTCGCGTCACGAAGCCAATTGGAGAAGTACTACCCAGTCGCCTCTTCATCAAGCAAGGCAGGAGCTTCGTCTGGCCGGACTTCACCGGCGCTGCAGTTGGGTTAATCGACGGATCGGTGGGATTGAGAGCACTGTCTTGGCACGCTATGATCATAGTATGTCCAGTAAATTGATTACCGGCTGAGAAAAATCGAATTCGTTGCAAAATTAAATTGAATATTCCATATGGTATGACAGGTAGCCAGAAAACCTTTTTGGTTTTTTGACAATTAGGAACTTCTTCAAATCCAATCTCCCTTCCCCCCACTATCGATGAATTCTGCCTAATTCTCGGCCTAAATGTTAGTTGATATGTATAGGAATCAGCTCAACTAGTTGATATAATAATTCTTTTCAAATCATTTCTCCTGTTCCGTCTCGTGGATCCAGGGTTTGACCCCCCCAGCGACATTGATCGAGTCTTCCACTATGCGATGAGGATGCTGCAGCCAAAAGCATGATCGAGCGACGATTGTTAGTAGGTATCTGTCTATCTATCGATCTATCTAATCTATCTATCCCCTATCTACTATCTATCTATCTATCGATCTATCATATCTTAGATATCTAGCTATCTATCTATTATACGTTCCGCTTTTGACCTCTTTTGGAACCGGGAGTGACCCGAACTTGAACACAATGTCCATTCGCCACCACTGGGACATCTTTGACCTCAAGAATGTCAAGGTCAAATATCATGGAAGGGTAGATAGGCCATTTGACAAAATTTCAAAATGCCCCTCCGCGTATAAAGTGCATCAGATTTCCTTGAAAAATTGTGCATATTATCCCTCGGGTGCATGAGCGTCGATCCGTTTTGGAAAGTGTTGGGGGGGGGGACACATCGAATGCCCAATGACCTCTAAGCGGAGCCCCACCATGGTTGGCGCGAAGCGACCAAAGAAATTTTAGTTTTAATACCCCCTACGATCGCTGGAAACGGCAATTGCCAGACTCGATAGCACCTACCTACATGTGTGATTTGAGTATAAAGAGACAGACAAAAAAAGTTTGTAATTGTGCATACTAGATGATTTACGACATATCACACATGGTTTTTTTTTATTACTTTTCTGCTCTGGGTTTGTTTTTGCTGGGACAACCCCGGGGCTGCACAACGGTCCCTGGTGGGTGCGAAGGGAAAAAGCCATGGGCGTACGGGACCATCCAATTGGGAGTAGTAAATATTTGGCGAATTTACAGTCATCAGTCATCGGAAGATCTACCAGCGCGCGCAAAGCGCGCGGAACTTTTTTGCAGGTTTTCCGGGGATTTTATCGAAAAAGTAGCGAAAATTCAGGCAGTTTCCAATTGGCTTTATCCTTTCCAAATTTCACGAATTTTCGCCCCCAATTTTTCATCTCAGACAAATTTCTTTTTTTTTTTTTGGGGGGGCCGTCTGCCCCAGGCTTCGGAAATTAATCAGAGTGAACAAAATGATTCGAAGCATTACATCGCATATTCATAACGCCTGTAAGAAAAACGCAGTGAAAGTTTATGCACTTTGGCCATTCGATTCAGAATCGAGCACTCGGATGAAACGTGAGTATTTTTTCGCCTGCGGCCCTAGTGGGGTCCAAGCCTTCACCTTGGGTCCCCACCTGGAAATAGTGGACTTAAGACAATTTCCAAATGCGATTATTGTCGCGTTAGACCAATATTGAATCAGTCGACGATCATCAAATTATGATTATTACGGTGAACCACCGCACACCCACTATAATACATTACCAGGTTGCCACGGTACACGTTCACAGCCCGTTCAGTAAATTGGGGCAGAACAACTTATCCAGGACTAAAAATGGTTAGGGACTTCATGCAGTTATATGCACAAAACTTATAAGCAGTACTGATTTGGCGCGCGAAATTCGGCCACAAATCCATAATTAAAAAAGCTTTTCTTTTACTTTGCCCAAATTTCTTCCATTATTTCTCCGAATTTGGGTATTATCGTTCGTGTTTTCACTCTCGAAATTATCCTTGCAAACCCGGCCCGACCCAGTCTAGATAATATGACGGACTCTTGCCTAAGTTGTTCTGTACGCATCCGGGATATACTTTACCATTTACTATATTGGCCATAGATTTACAATATCACCTAACTTGGGTTGACAAAATGAATGAAAATAAATGCTTTGTTCACATTAGCAATATACGGTGTTGTATCTGCTAGGATATTTTCCAAATCCAAGGGCGCAGTAACTCGTGGGGTAGTGACCCCCAACTTTTGAAAGTCCTCGTATAATATTTGTGTTTTCACTATGACCACCTGGAACCTTCATCTTCAGCCAGAGATTGCGCCCTTGACAATTACGCAAACCCAATGTGGAGGCCCCAGTGGCCTGAAGACTAATAAATTCGAAAGGAGAGAAAAAAGTGTTGATGACGCTGGCCTAGTCGTACGGGTCCCTTCTGTTCTTCCGCAGAACATGTTTGCCTAAAGACAGAAAAGCAGCCCCTGCGCGAGCGCGCGAAAAAATTTTGCATGTTTTTCGGGCGTTCGTTTGCTTGAAAATTCAGGCCGTAGCAGACCATTTTGGGAATTTCCTTCCCCCACGTGTGCCTTTTTCTGTCCAGATTCCCCCCGTCTTATTGTCAATTTTTGCCCAAATTTTTCATCTCAGCAATAACGTGCGCTCTTTTTCAAGGGCTACGCAATTTGGTTAGTCCGAGCCAGAAGTCAAGAAGTTGGGATTTACAATTAATGAATTGGGTCAAACAAACTATGTAGCTTAGTTACTCTGTCCAGACTGAGCGTAGGATCAAAATTGATTATTTTTTGGGGGAAGGTATTTTCGCCCTGCGAAATTAGGTAAGTGCCATGTGATTTCCTGTTGCAAAAAGAAAGCCGAAAACTAGGCGAGAGGGCTAACATTTATTAGGGCCCTGTGGGAGGGTCGCAGGCAGTCAGGGTTTACCGGTCCCCTTCGAAAAGTTTTGGCTTTAGGTGCAATTCCATGCTCTATAATGTGATTTTTTGTGCGAAAATGTGCTGTCCACCAAGGTCAGTTCTCTTCTTTTGGTTATGGCCTGAATCCTACATTCCATGGGACCCACCATTAGTTGGGGTCCAGGGAGAAGGCCTGGAAAGTCAAGACCGGTTAGCCGCATTACTAGAGACCCAGAGTTATAATTTTTTCGTTGCCTCCGTAGATCTACCCGTTTTTGACGGGAATTTTGACTGACTTATTACAAAGTTGTTCGAATTTGGTTGCCCAAGTCTGAAGCCTGACAACACACTAAAGTCGAAAGGTGCTAAATTTAGCACGGTTTCCTGGTATAGTCTATGATTTAAAAGAATGCTTTTCATCTTTGCAGAATTATACATTTCTTCCCCGGGTTTTGTTAACATAACATATTCATTCCTATGAAGCACAATACAATGTAGGAAATATCTCGACGCGATCCACAATTGTTTGCTGTCTCGTTTCGGATCATGGGCCACGGAAATTGAAATTGAAGTGCAAGTTATTGTCAAACTTGGGTGTGATCGTCATCGACCGCCTTCAGCTGGCTAGAAATGCGATGTCTAGGAAGCCAATTTGCAAAAAATAGTCCACGAATTACAAAAATTCGCCACTCAGAATTTTTCAGGAATATCATAGCTATGTGCACGTGGTCACGTATGACAAGCCGAAACAACCACCAGGGATGACCGAAACGGACGAAGTTTTTGTTGCATATTCTTGGAACTCGATGAAATCACAACGTCTAAACTTGACGAGATTGACAATTTGACTCACTATCGGGCTTTCGACAAGAGGAAATCGGCAATCTGCTGACATTTGTGGGCGATTCATCCCACTTTGTGTGTATGCCTGAATGGCCTATTCTCGGCGCAAGCGGTGGTTCCTCGATCTGCAAAACTGCTTGTACTTCCATAAACGTGTTGGAGAAGTCGGACTCCTCATCCGCCTCGTTTGCCAACGCTTCGTGTTGTAATCATTGGACATTTTATTGTGAATCTACTTAGTTTAGAGTGTTTTTACCTTTTATCCCTTTTATGTTCGAGGAGAGAACTTGAATAAAAGCTTCATATCGCCAGAATAGGCCTTCAAAATGCATCGCCACGACCACTATAGAAGCAAACACAAGTCGTCTGCGCGTGCAGCGCGCGGAAAATTGGGACAAAATCGGGTTCGGAATAAAGGCACTGTGGTCTTTGTGAGCCGGGCGGCTTTCTCAATATTTTCAGCCCACCCACGCCAATTAACAGATACGTGTTGTAAACGGACATGTACTCACGTCTTATCGAGGATCAAAAAGTGCTGTGGGGGAGGGGGGGGGGGGGGGAAGGAACATTGCTTGATGTCCCCCCACTTCGAAAAGTGGGGGGGGGGGAGGATCGTGTCCCACTGTCCCCCCAGGATGCGAAGACCATGCTGGGTGGTGCTTCAGATCAGGTGTTCACAAGATTTTTGATTGCAAAGTCAAACAGTGCTATTAGAGTTTAGAGCAGTAGGAACATTTGAAGAAAAGATGTATTATGGAAATTCATCTCGATGTGAAAGTAGAATAAAAACTTGGGCACAACGTTCAATAATCCCTGGGTCATCTTGGACCATGTCGCGGTCAAGGTCAAGGTCGTTAAGAGGCACAACAGGCCGCCATCATGTGGAAGTGGCATCTTGACCCCCCAATTAGTCATTGTGATGGATATTGACCACACTTCGTTAAATGTTTGTCTTTCATTGAATGGTCGGCATTTTGCCCATGTGAAATGAAGTCAATGTCAAAGGGCATTAAATGAGCCAATAGGTTAATGCATGGAATCTTTGGTGGCCACCGATGGAGCATTCTTCGTTGGCGGTTAACCAAACTTGGATACATTGTTCTTTGACTACTGGTCATCGTTAGCATGTAATGCGTCAATTCAGAGGTCAGTGAGGCGGAAGGCGTAACTCATAGGATGGGGTCAACTCGCGGAAAATTTCCGTTGGCATGGCAACAAAAAACCCATGTTTGCAGGCCAAACGTTTCATTGCATTTCGAACTACCTGCAAACTGAAACATTCACATTGAGTTGCGCCTGTTACCCCCTCCCCATTTGCAGACACAGAAATACCTGTAAACCAGTAGGATTCCGGTTTTAGACATACGTCTATCTTCATCTCCCTCCCCCCCTCCATGGAGTTCAAAAAACAGATACCGTATCGCATTAATGAAAACATGTTAGCGATGAAGTGCACTAGGAGTAGTATCTGTCGAAATGTGGCGAGAGTTAATGGTCCAGGTTAGCCTCCCTTTCTGCTCAGGACAAAAATTAATGATGATGAGCACAGGCTCCATCAATAGTTCTACCCACACAGTTTTCACTGTCCTACTCCTTGGGAACAGATCTTTCAGAACATTCATCAGCAACTCTTGCATAGGTCTTTGGGAGGAGTATCTGCAAAAAGACCCCTCACAGTTAGCTCTTATGCGAGCATCTCAAGGGCCCTGAGGTTTTGAGGGGAAGTCTTACCGGTCGCAGCATTTTATTCATCCCGGAAGACATTCGACAGCTCACTATTCTCCATCAAAGTACCAATACATCTGCGAAACACCAATACATTGGGGAAAACGATTCCTGGGTAAGGCCATAGATTTTTTTGCTAGGGCATAGAATATCTCTAAGGGTAAGGGCCGGGGAGGGGTATAGGATAAATAACTACCGGGTAGGAGTTAGAAGGTTGTGGTCCGTTCAACAGTAATCATCCGCCTAAATTCACTCCCCTTTCTTTTGGTATTGCGGGGCTTGTGCTCTCTGGGAAACTGTCGAACTTCATGGTTATGCGGGTCACCCGCCAGTGGCCATTATAAGCCTGAATATGCAATGGATGTGTAAGAGAATTCTATATACAACTCGCAGCCAAAAATGTCCGCCATCTTGAAGTTATTTCACGTGATTCCTTTTCAAAACGTCTTGCGACCTGGCTGAGCGGATTTGCTTGACCCCCAAAACGGACCAATAGGACAACCCTAATTATCATCCAGGACTGAATAGAAGTTCACGTAGAGGACGCATCTTGATTTTCGAAATGCCTCAAGGTGACGCGAATGTCACCCGGCAGAATCTGAAAAGGGACCCTTCAAACTATAGAAATTATCCAAGAGGAGAAATATATACAAAATTTCAGGGTAGTCGAGACCAATCCCACTTCTTCGCCGGACTCTTCGGTACCCCGTAACAGATTGCCCGTGAAGTCGAATAATGAAAACCACTAATTTCATGACTCATTGTCGCCTATCAATATTACACACTCTTTAAGATGTGGTGTATAAATTTAACACAGTTTAAAGGTAGCACACTATTCCCGGTGTTGTGTAGAAATTACATAACATTGTGTGTAAAGGTCGTTTTTTTCTGTTGATAATACAGATCCAGGTTGTTGCCTTTTTCTGCCGCCGTCGAGGCTCCAGGAAACAGCCCGGGCATTAATTATTGCCCTCATTCCACCGACATATGCGCAAACGGTGGACCACGCATCATGGACCGAGGACAAGGGAAGAGAGTGGAAGAGCTAATAGCCTGGTTGGATCCTGATATTCGACGAATTGGAGCATGAGCGAGTCCACGCCGCAATATGCAACAGTGTGAAGACTCAACACGGTGAGTAGGAAGCCTCGGGAAGGAGAACAGCCGGGGTGGGATACAGTATATAATAATAATAATAATAATAATAAATAATAATAATAATAATAATAATAAATTAAAATAAATAATAATAATAATAATCTCCTCTCTGGTTACAGTTACAATCTAAAGGCAGCATCATTATTAACGAAGTTGTGATACACAAAATGGTTTCAAAAGAATCATGAGAAAACGGAGGAAATCTCGTAGCTCTGATATCATTATGCTCATGGTTGCATTTTAAAACATGTTTTTCCAACATCGAGGAAAATGTTGACTTATAATCGGGTTTCGAGCACTTCATCTGCGAGAGCTAGCTACTTGTAATACCAAAACATGGTCAACCAGACACAAATTTTTTAGCTGAATAAAACTCTGGTGTCCCGTTGGCTCCATGAAAAAGTATGAGAAGCGTGATCTATGTATCCTATACGACAGAGCCAGAGGTATAGTTGAGACAACACTGACGAAAAAACAAACTAATTGTGTATCTATTATTCATTGCATGACGCAAATATTTTAGCCAAGCGACGTTGGCCGTAAAATCTTGATCCATTCTTAACAGCCAGCGCGACTGCACCAAATTATTACGACTAGTAGGAAAGCCAACATTCTGTATTTATCGAAGGCCATCATTTAGTTATGAAGGTGAGACGTTGGCGATAATCAATTACTATGCCAACACTTCATGTTTTTGTAACTTCGCTATGCTACGTGCGAAACATGTACAACCGACTTTTGGTACCGTATCAGTCGTCCTACCTCTAGCCTAGAAGCCAAAACAGGTTCCCAACCGATGCTGAAGGCAGATACGACTCCTTGTGTAGATACTACATGCCCACAGACCGGAACTTCACATCCAGGTGCTCACCTGAGAATTGTCTCCGCAGGGGGGGCTTTCTGAAAACCTAAAGTTAGAGTAACACAAAACTGTTATGTGGCTGATACCAATCATAAATGTACAAATGCAATTGCTTGTTTGCGTTTTAGTGTACTCGAACAAGGGACACCACATTTCATCTTTCAGATAGTTCGAGTATTAGGTGATATTGTTCTCTATAGTTTATATAATTTAGCTCAATGTTTAGAGGCTGAGTAGGCCAATTCTTCGAGACTGATGGGCGATTGCAAGGAAAGGAAACAGGGATTTGGCGCTGTAATATGCAAATTGACATTGTGAACAGGTGAAAGGGAATTTTGGACAACTGAATTGGGCGGATAGCTCAGAGAGAAATGAGAAGGAAAAAATGCCCGCATCGTCACTGTCATCTAGCGGCAGTGGCGACAGCAACGGCCGGCTCTTGACGTCACGACGGAAAAACCCCGCATTCAGTGCAATTCGAAATCAGTACGGTTATCGCTCAATTATGTAAATTGAAATATTTTTTTTTTTCCCGATACACTGTCGAACCCGATTTGTTTCTGTATACCACGGCAAACGGAAGCGTTCCTTATTCGCTGGGGGTACGACACTCTATGCCTTTTGAAGGTATATAACACAAAGAAACGGGATGAGTTTCAGAGCTCACAATTTGGTTTCACAGTGTTATGAAACAGACGTTCTCCATTAGTACTCTCCAAAGCAATTTGCTGCCACATCGAGTGGCAGTTTTTAAACTTTTAAAGACGAACGGCACTGTCCACTGATCCGGTGGGTGTTGTGGAAAACACTACAAGCTCCTTTAAATAATTCCTGGCAAAACAATATTGGAATTAGAACACAACCTGTACCATTCTTATTGGACATGAGTTCATCAATCAACATTAGCCTTATCTTCCTGATGATCGATCACGAATAATTTGAGCGGGGTATTGGGAGAGTGACAACGCTATACGCATAACAACAATTGGGATACAAACTCATTCTTGATTGAAAAGGGAAAACAACAACACAATCTGCCCTCCGAAATTGAAAATGAAAATGAATAGTTGTCCTACACTCTTAGGATAAAAACTAAACAGTGTTCCCCAATGACCGTCAGTTCAGTATGGTGATGTACCTGGTATCCCATTTTTTTGTAACTCCTTGAAGAAACTCAAATACATCGAAACATATTAGGCCACCTTATTGTTAGTGTCCGTGTTAAAAAACTGTAATTATAATGGGACTTGATAGAGGCCTATGCAAAAAGCCTCGAGGCGCTTATAAAAAAAGAAAAATAGAGCAGAAAAAAAGACGGAGGCTTGAAAAGTAGTGAAAGCCAGACGGACCAGAGTGAGGAAAGGTATTCCACAAAGAGAGGGCAGCAGAGGCGACCTTATACAACTTATCTTATTATTTTTGCCACTCCACATAAATCAAAACAGCTCCACCCAGTAGTAACAGCTCATTTTATTGGAACTTAACTTTCAGGCCAGAAAATTAGCCTCTCTAACAATCAGTTGTATTACCCAAATTGAACTTAGTGTCATCTGGGCATAATCGATAGTTTAATGTAACATGCGACAGAGAAATCTGGAAATAATGGTAATTCCTCAATTTTATGGCGAATTCCTGGGCCACGATATGAATGGATACGGATCAAAGAAACAACCTTGTACACCGACAGACTGGAAGATTCCACCCCCACGGCATCTCCCCAAGTACAAGAACTTGCCCACCATGCGATTCCTGCAATACATGAAGAAGTATATTTTCTCGATTGACGGCAACCAGGCAAAACAGGTTTCCTCTGTTTCGCGAATCCTCCATTCCTCGTGCACTGAAGTAACATAATGGATATAAAATCAAGAACCAAGAAAATGAATATAGGGATCAAGGTGTGCCCACTATTTACATGATAGAGAGAAGAAGATAACCTGAAATGATTGGAAGCCAATGCGTATGTCACATATTTGCTGTGAACTAGCCCACGTACAAAAAAGTATCAAACTTCACATCTCTAATTTGGAGGTTCTGGCCTGTGGCCTTGTTGAGATATTTCCACAATTACGTCTGAGAAATTTAGAATCTATGACATCAGGGGGGATGATTCAAAGGCTGCCCATTGAACCTACACAGTAAATGTTGCGTTTTGCGTCATGTTAACAGGGAGACATAGAAGAGGGTATTAATCAAAGAAATGTGGGTATGTTCAATTTTTTGGGTGAATGATTTTGAAGAAATTTCATTCGGATCCCATCTATAGTTTGTTTGGGTAACGGAAATTCTCTAAAGTACATGTTTCACATGATTTTGCATGATAGGGATTCGCGGTTCCCCCCGTGAGGCAACGGCCCAATTTGGCTATAGCGCGATGATGGCTTATCAAGTATACTCGAATCAGATTGCAAATTCGGTCTGGGGTTTCATCGGTACATATTTGTAATGAATAGAAAGTATCAATCATTGAGTCCATTTTACATGACCATTTGGCCTTAAAGCAGAGAACCTTCTGTCACACATGGGCATATTAACAGGAATTAAAAAACAAAAAAACGAACAGTTCTTACACGTTCTTTTCTTTTGAGTCATTAGGGCATTTAAAGTCTATACATCCGTATTACGACTTAGAGGGGATGAAGAGAGAGGCGAAGAATGTATAAAAGTGATAATCATGACCTTTACAACCAAATTATTCCGAGTTCGAATACCAGCAGGCACGTTTTTTTTTATTCCTGGTGGGCTTGGACTTGCAGTTGCTTGGCGAGGTCTTGGTCTTTTCCGCTTAATGTTCCGGCCGCTGTGATGTTGGATTTTTGGGGGTATCTGGGGTTTGCTACGTATCTAGCTACGGGATATTTTGCATAAGTCCTCGTCGTCGGCTGTGAGCAGTCCGTTTGAACTTGCACTTCCGCTCCTCCATGAACTTCCGCTCCTCCGGGATCAGAGAAAGTGGTCGGATCGGTCCTGGAGATTGGTTCAATTGTACTCCGGGACCCGACCACTTTTTAGGAACCTGGAGGAGCAGAATTTCAAACGTGACTGCTTCACGCACACAACTGACCGAAGAACTCGTTGCAAAATCCCTCTAACAAAACTCAAGAACGCCTCCTCGCAGTACAACAAGCGGTGAACCATGAAGTGAAGACCAATACCTCGCGCGTCACAACTGCGTGTACATCACATAGGGAAAAGGGATCGTTGGTGACTTGTTGGAATTTTATAAACCGGGATGTTTTTTCACTTCAAACCAAGCGGTCAACTGGTAACCACCACTCTGTCATTCCTCTATCCAAGTATTGGGATCTTTTGATCTCCAGCAATTATGTATGCTATGCCTGCCCGGTAGTATATATGATGGCTGTGGTTCAGGTGAAATTGGGTAAACTAACTGTTGTTGGGGTTTTTGGGGGGCCCTCTATAGAAGCCGACGAATATCCCGGCTAAGACCCCCCCCGACCTCCCCCCCCCCCAAAAAAAAAAAAAAAAATCATGACTGTATATGGAAAAGTGATGAATAACCCGTTTACTTTTTCGCTGTATTCAATTCAAATTGTAAATACAGAACAGATCATATGTGCACTACTGGTCGCAATTGTGCAAGGGATTCCAAATGGAATCCTGCAACTCTGAGGATTCTCACTTGTCGTATTTCCCATTGTTTGATTGTGCTTTGTCTGATGTTTGTCCCACAACACCAGGGGTAGTCTGTCCTGACCCTAACCCCTTTCCCTGCGGTATGCCTATGGACGTGTTTCTATTTTTATTTTTTTTTTATTTCCACAGGTCATCAACCAGGTGATGACCCGAAGGACATATGCGGGGACTACTAAACTACCGTGCGGCAAGAGACGAATAAAACAAAATGGTCGTAGTTTCCGTAATTTCTCTATATAGCCTACGCCTTCTGTAAGACACATGGAACCTTTCATACTCCAGGACTTTATTATTAGTTATTGATCAGTGTCGTTATTATTTTGCATGGACTACGCTATGAGACAACAGAGCTGCCTTATAAGAACGTATTCAAAACAACGTGCAAGTACGATTGTACGATGGGCTCCACAAATCAAATGTGGTTTTAATCTTAGGAATATTAGTCAGCAAATTGACTATCTATGGAAAGCAGGGTATGGGTGTATGTTGGTCACATGAGTAGATATCCTCTCGTATTTTTGGTATATTGATCTTCATGGGTAAAAAATTTTCCCCCACCCACCCACCCAAAGTAGATCCCCATGTAATGGCAATATTGAGTAAACGATAATATTACTCTTGATCGTCACCATTGTGCATGGGATCTAGATAAAAGTTCGCACACTCCAGGTGATGATGATTGAGATACTCTTTCACACAAAATGATTATCCGAATTTGATGACGAATAAGACGTGAGCAATAAGTAGTTATTATGCTTTAGAGATGATCGTCAATAAGAAACCACTGACTGCGAATACAAACACGAAAGCCATGGGTTTTGTGATTCCTTGTCCGAGATATATTTAACAGACACGTAACCAACACATAAACCTGACCCCATGCCTATCAAAAAACGCGTTCACGGGCCAAAATCGGTTGACATACAATTTGGCCCTTTCATGAATATTTATGAGCTGCCTATCAGGAGTGTACCTTATAAAACATGGGTTATAAAACCAACGAGTATGAGATCAATCAGAACTTGCAGCTTCACCTCGCATTCGTTGTGGAGTATGAGTCTTGGGGATTTTTCGCCAATTTTTGAGCTCGCCCACCTCATGAATATTATTGGATCGGGGGACAACCAAAACAAACAGACATTCATCTACTCACTATGGCGTGATCTACCACCCAAGTTTGAGGCCAATCGGAGCTGCGTCTCTTCCACTTTATCGCGTTCTTAAGGAGTGAAAGCGTCACAACACACACACACACACACACACACACACAGCCGCACACACACAGAAGCATGCGTGACAGATTCCTTGCCGAGGAGGCGAGGAATTGACACTGTGTGAAGGTCTGTTATAACCACGTATAATGCTGCCTATAGACGTGTCAGTTAAAGTTTTGGTAACCCATTAGTCGGACCAATTAATCGTATTTCGTCAGTTTCCTAAAAAATGGCATACAACGATTTTTAACGAGACTACTAACCGCAGAATATTCAGTCAAATAGTTGTGTCAAATAATTGTGGTGCCAGTCCACACATTCGGTTGTTCCGCCAAAAATAAGTGGTAATTGTTCTTAAAATTCTGTCTCTGTGAGACAAGTCCCCTATACACAGCACGCCATCACATAAAAATAGCATTCTTGTAAAGAAAAAAAAACCCTGTAGGATGAGTAGAAAAAAAAAAAAAAAATGTACTGAAACTAGCAAGTGGCCACCCTTCGTTCATATACGTTGATTATCCGATACCGAATCTGGGGCAAGTTCGTGCATGTGGCATGATGTGCCAAAATGGGTGGTGGTTGTAATCATTCTTATGAAAGTGCATGATCGTGTTCCTTTGCTAAGTCTTAGGAATGAATGCCCAACAACCGGTGACGGTGTAACTCGCGAATGGAATGGTTCCCGGACATTTTTATTCACGTTCCCATTCTCTAACTAAAAATATGGACCTCTACACACCACTTCCATTCGATGGAGTTTACAGGGAATTGAACTATTAGGAATATCGGAGCTCGTCCACTTCGTACACATGAAAAAATTGATATGTTTCATAAAATTAGCATTCATAATTCAAAATGACCGGTAGCCGTAAAGTTGGCGGAGATTTTAGGAACAATCATCCCTGTACACCTCGGGTTCTCTTCGATAATTTCTGGCAAAAATGTGTTAATCGGCTGGCTGAATTTCAAGAGTGAATTGGAATGAATATCAAATGAATACAAGAAGAAGTCCGGTTGGGGGTACGGGCATTAAAACAGGATGTTCCACCCATTTCACCACAATTTCAGTTCGAGTTTAGCGGATAAATTTACTTTAAAAAAAAAATGCCTCGAATGATGTATTTGATGATGATTAATTGTGTCAATTAATAGTTATAATACCTGTCAGACAATAAAGACGGATAATTCTACGGAAAGTGTGCACTGCCATTTTCTTTTGCGAAGATCGATAGTATTGAATGCGTATCTGGTTCTCAAGTCGTGTGTTAATAAATGTCAGCATCTGTACCCGGAAGGATATGAGAGAGTGAGTTTTTTTTTTTCTTTTTTCCATCTTTTGGAAAAAAAACATCTCGCGAGGGGATAGGTTGCTCTGGACCCCCGATCGGATTACGTCATTGTATGTGACTAATTACGTGTAAAACCATTTTTCGGTCGAATTGACGTTGGACTTCAGACGACCAAATCATCAAACCCAATTAACACTAAATTATAGTCTATTCTGTTCCTTACAAGAAATTCACTTTGTTCATCAACATGATCAGATACGTATTAGTGTAGTTCAGCGATACCTATTTCACTATGTGTTGCGGGCTGGTTGGGGGATTCACGGAGTCCGCGTCTAGTGAAAAAGGATGAAGGATTCATATCAGGACATAATCTGTACGAGATAAATTGGACATACGGCCTGAATGTTCAGAAGCTACCCCCTGAAATGTGCATGCCATTGCTTTGATCAGCTACGAGGTGGCGCAGGATTTCCCCGACGGGGGTCCCCTAGTTCCCCGACGGGGGGTCTGAGTCCCCGACGATCCTCACCCTACCCACTAGGTCAAAACATGCATTTCTGATTGTTTTTTTTTTTTTAACTTTTTTCTTCGGAGAAAAGAATGAATTAATAAAACACACATTGTGGAAGGCATGTTTACACAGTCTCTCAGTGGCATTCCACTTCGATTCAGGACGATCTCATTAAAATACCGAGAGAAAATGCCTGAGAACTGGAAGTATTTGAGTCGTGGGAGAACACCAAAATAACACAAAGGCAAAACAGTGGTAGGCGGCAGACGACCATCCGCCCTAACAGAATTGTAACATTATCTCTTCGCAGTGACATATCGGCGATATTCTGCGACTTGTGTGCCTATGCACGATGTAAGACAGGAATTTGATACGTGATCTGCACCTTATGCGAGAACCACACACTTGTGCAAATTATGAGACACTCACATGTTGCACGCACTAGTTAGCGCTTCACTAATTTAGGAATTTTTGTTATAAAGAATGTTGGAATCTTTCAGTTGACAGGTCGGGGCATAGGCCCTCGTCGGGGTGTGTTGATTTTAGCTACCCACTCAGGATCCCGACGCGAATGGGAAAAAATTCCCCGACGGGGCGAGGGGGGGGGGCTCCACTGGCGCCACCTGTCAGCCTATACACTCAGCTCGTAAGTGGAGGTTGACCTACTGAAACTTGTGTTGCAGCCTTTCGATTCACTATCATAGATTTTACGTTTGACCCCATGTTATGGCAAATATTAACATTAAACCACATGCGGCTGAGAGAACTGACTTTCTCATTGATTAAACCTTGTATGATGGACTCCGCCGATCGTTGTTTTCTCGATATCAAATCGACCATTGGGGAGTGTTCGTCGTGGAGGGCAGTAATCCCTCTTGGTTCTCGCTATTGGTCTGTGAAATTATTCTCTCGTAGCCCGCAGTATATTTTGTGATCCCTGCGATGGCACACAAGGAGGGCCCTCATATTCCAACGCGGGGTATCATGATTTATTACATGAATTATAGGACTCAGACGGCATAATCAGCTCCATCGGGGTCGTCACTTCCACTTCTAAAAACCTATACCCCTCGTCGGATATATCTGAGGTATCGTAAAATCCGAGTGAATAGGACTAGGATTCCAGATGCAGATGTAGTGTGCGGTAAGAATGTGAAATCCATAATTTTGCTAGAGAGGTTGATATTTCGAAGGAATTATATGTTGAAAGGTCAATAATTATCGAAACAACGTGAATAAGGACGTGAATGCTTATTCGAGGAAGATCCCAGAACACGAATTTTTTTTTCGAAAATATTCTGCCATGTTTCAGAAAAATGTTTATGTTGAGTAACATAAATGTATGAAAACGTTTTTCATACCATTCGAAAACGTTTGAGAAAATATTTTGGAACATTTGTAAGGAACATGTTTTACCAAAAATTCTTGCCACCAAAACCTTTTAAGAACAATTTCAGAAGTTGGTTTCCGAAAAAAAGTTCTCAAAACGTTTTTGTCCAAAAATTTTTGTGATGAAAAGTTTAAAAAACATTTCCTACCATTTGTGTTACTCAGCAAAAAAGAGGTTAAGAAAAACACCCTTTGACCGAAAACTTGTTTTTTAAAAATATTTTTAAAACGTTTTTGTGTTTGCTGGGATATCCCATAATAACCAGCTTGACGTGATATTGCCGCATCCGTACACACTGTAGTTCGCCCACACACAGACTCACTGTTCGTTCCATGTATTTTATTTGGATGCTATTTTGCCGCTCTACAAAACAACTTGTCTCTATCTCGCAAACCAATCGCAGATGATTTAGATACTTCTCATGTTTGTACTCGCCTGAATCCGCTATCTGTGGTGGCAAGTGGCATCTTACATACGCATCTATACGGGATCCTAGCCTTATTTGATGAGTACTTATGGAACCGCACGATCTTGTTAATTGCATAATTTGATGCGATCTTCCAAATTGTCAGATTTGAAGAAACTTGGTGGATGTGGACTACATTTGTTTCTGACAATGTTAAAGTTCATTTCGAGGTCATCGGAGGTAAAAATTTGTATAATTTATACGATTTTCCAAACTTTGTCAGATTTGAAGAAACTTGGTGGATGTGGACTACATTTGTTTCTGACAAAGTAAAGGCATTTCAAGTCAGTCGTTGGTCAAATGTGCGTTAATTTATGTGACTTTCTTGTAACTTACATGGATTACCACAAAAACTCAGGTGGATGTATTTGGATGCTATTTTGCCGCTCTACAAAACAACTTGTCTCTATCTCTATAACCAATCGCAGATGATTTAGATACTTCTCTGTTTGTACTAGTCTGGAATCTGAATCTGTGGTGCAAGTGGCATCAACATCAGCCATACTATACGGACCTCGCCTGAGTGGTGAGAAGTAACTCAGGAAGAAAGAGGGAAGGAGGCAGTACCGCCGTATTGGTATTCTTCCAGCCGAACTTGTGAAGCAGGAAGCCCGATCGATACTCCGGAGGCTTCACACAAAAATCGAGCAAGATCGCTTGGAAGGTCGGTTGAAATGAAGCGCAGAAAGAAGTCCTCTCCATAAAGTCGAGCGACGTGTAGAGCACATCTCTCGCAAATCCATCTGAACATTTCTCATTTCCAGCTAATTTTTTTTTTTTTTTTTTGGGGGGTGGGGGGGGCACACTTGTGATGGGGCTTATAAGTTCTTCCCTTCTGGAAAATGAAAAAATATAATCACAAACATCCAGTGGCTTAAGAGCGCGTTTTCCACTGCGTCAAGCGCTCCACGATCAACCCTTGATAATCATGACTTGTCACACAAAAAATGCCCGTAGCACACGCATTTCTGGCTAGTTTCTCTCCCGACACTATTTCAGTGCGCCACTAATATCATGTCCTCCAGGGGACTTCCCAATAGGGCAACCTAATACAGTGCTCACTACTTTTCACAAGTCACCTCACAAGGTACCTACTTTTAAAACAAAAAAAAACGGTGGGTGGCAATTGGAGCAACAACAGAGCCATGCTTGTCCACAAAGTACTACGCAACAAACGTCTTCGGGTTTCCACGGGCTCCGAACTTATTATATATCATTATCGAATCATTAGTTTTGAAGTCTTGAGCTCTACCAACTGAGCTAATCCGCTTATAAGATCGGAGAATGCGACCCTGTTCCTTGTTCCCGGCCATTGTGTGCGCCATCTTCTCAGAGAGTCGATCGAATCATCAGGACACCTTTGAGGAATTTGGTCGCCTCCTCTCTGCTAGCTCAACTCATCGTGAGAAGAGAGTGACTGACGCATATTCACCAGTCACACCCCACAGCTCTAATAGTTCTGACGATAGCTAGCAATGATGGGGGGGGGGGGGGGGGGGGGAGGGGGCAGGATATTGGTATTACCAAATGTTTGACAACTATTATCACTAGGGCAAACAAATGGTTTTGCTCTATCCGGAATAGGAACAGTAAGTGTGATGTGACAAGAATGTGGAAAATGGTGTTTAAATCCTATCCTTCAATCTGTACCCTCCTCCAATACCTGGCAAAATCAAATTTGAAGAAGAAAGAAAAAAAAGCTCGATAGCGTAGCTTTTTGTCTGTTCCGTTTTTTTCCAACAGATAAAATGCACTATTTTTGTGAAAATTAACATACTTCTTCATCTAGCGTATGGATTCTTAAGACAGTAGTTGAAATTTGGCAATGGATTCAATTCACTACTCGGTGACGAAAATTTCCAGCAATTTCTACGAATGTGACTGGATTATATGCCATATTAGAAAGATGAGTCGGTGATTGTTATACTTTGTGAGTAGTGAGAGGGCGTAACTCACGGGTATCATGCTGAAATAAAGAAGGGGCGGTGGGATGGTTCACCTCCCCCAGTATGTGAAAATGGGGCATCGGCCGGGCAAGAATGAAGTGATTGGCGTTGTATAATGGCAGACTATTTAGCAAGGAAACATTATGTTCTGAATTATCAACTTCGTTGATATAGAACAAAACCCTGATACTAATAGAATGATACCTGCATTAATTCCGACTTTATGATGCGAAGGCTGACATACTTCCTAGTGAAGCCCTAGAAGCGGGCAGACCAGCATTAAGCAAGTTCCCACGCTCGGATGATGGATTCCACGCAACAAGGGCATTAGAGCGCCTCGAGATACAAGCACAGAAAGTGATAAAATTAACGTCTGAGGAGGCCAGCAAATGAGGAGGACTCCGCAAGGACCACTGTCCTCGCGAGAGAGATCGACAGGAACGCGTAGGCGTCAAGTCTGAGGAGGGGGGGGGGGGGATAGGCAAATGAGGCGGACTCGACCAAGGACAACTGTCCCTCATGATTAGTGATGACAGGAATGCGTAGGCGTCGCGATGCTGCCAGTTGAGACCAGGAGCACAGGCTTCATGAGTACTAGGAACCAGAACGAGCGTATAGCCTTTGAGATTGGCGATCGAATAGAACCATCTTCAGATAGTAGTAGACAATCTAAAATAGGACCTCTGTCCACTACACTCCTCGCTGTGAATTGACCCAGCATTCGCTATCGATTTCAATGTGCCCGAGAGCTGACTAGATAGATTAGCGAAAATCACTCGTCTTGCGCGCAAAACCGCTATTCAAGGCCGGTATCTCACACCCCCTGTCTGACGAGCTGAATGGAGGCGGACCAAGCGACCCCCTCCTCCTATACGAGCATCCTCAAGGCATGGGACACCGCCAACCCGGAAACGGCACTATGCGTTCCCAGTAACTGTGGTTCCCACGCGGGAGGGAGAAGGGCGGAAGAATGGTAGAGTAGTATATCAGTGACACTTTGCATGCAAATTTCCCGGGTCGGAATCCAGCAGTCACCGGAAGTTTCCCCCAGGAGGCCCTACTTGCAGTTTCGATGGACGGAGGTATTAGTCTAAACTTCATGGTGTTCCGCTGTAATGCAAGTGGACTTTGGGGGTTACTGGGTTAGTTTAGGGATATCTGAATGTGAGTCCTGTCAATCGGCTGTGAGCAGTCACGTTCGAACTTGAACTCGCCCTCCAGGGTTCGGGGAAGTGGTCGGGTCCTGGAGTTCACTGATCGTCCTTTCGGGTGGGAACGTGAACATAGCGGTCTCGAGAGCAGGTTGTGAGTTAGTTACAACTCTGCCTCGATATAATCAGAGCACTAGTCGAGAGGAAGTAAAGCGAGCTATAGCCGGTGATCGTCACGACCAATACGGCCACGGTTCCTATAAGAGCCTTACTAGGCTTACATGAATCCTAGAACTACATCAATCACGCAAGAGGGTAGATGAGCTATCCGCGATTGGTTAAAGAACCATTCGGAAAAACACTTAGTGTTGCAGTAGACCAAAACAAATGCATCAATTAACCCATCGATCAGTCAATCAAATAATCGATTAACCAACCAGTTATTCAATGTCGAACCCCATTGATTCTATGTCTCAACAATGCAGAAAAAAACAACAATATCAAAGTACCAATATACCATATGTCGAACAGACGGAGAGACGCAGCGTCGACTGACAAAGATGAATTCATATATATACCACAGTAAATGTTATAAAAAAATGAAAAATACCATCAAAACTTGCGTTGTACAATCATACCGGCTTGTGAATGTCGAGTATCAATAAATTATTAGACCCTTGTTAAAAGGATGATGATTCTTAGCCATAGGTGGTGCAGCATTGGAGTGGGGACACTTGTAATTTAGTTACTCCAAAAGCTATTGATGAAACGTTGTAGTAAGTTAGCGTGTGCGGATAGGTTTTCCTTCGCCTGTTTTGCTTTTTAGGACGACAGCATAGCGGGGCGAACACAATTTGTTATTAGACTACGCGCATGAAGAATACAATGTTAATTTTTTATTACTGAAAATGAAATGAAACGTTAAATGAAACTTCCAGAAAACAGTTCCCTGGTAATTATATCCCCGCAACACTGTAAGTTGCGGGGAATGATAATGGTTTGGGGGTTGCCGCATCAGAAAACTTCAGTGCGTTAGCCGCAATAACTTCTCTAACGCGGTTATCCGATTTCATCCTAAACTTGGTACCCAATGTCCCGCTCTACTCTAAAACTGTCTAATTAATCTCAATGAATCGAAAGTGGCATAAATAACTGTGCCTCTAAAGGTCATTCGGGGTCACTTTAGGGGTCAAACTGTTTTTTGGCTATAATCGAGATGAATTGAATATCTGCGAAGGCTGGATGGTTCCACATTTGTGATATAATTGTTGACCTGCATGTGTGTGACCCTTGACCTTATCTTCATTTGACCTCTTTCGGGTGGTCAGGTGGGTGAAGGTCGAATCTTGAATAAATGTGCTTATTTAAAGAGTTACTGGGCAAAAAGAATAGAAACTGGTTTTTTTTTTGGATATGTGATTGAGCTTTATGTGCTTTATGGAGAGAAACAACTTCCTCCGCTTTCGATCGGAACACTGTACGTGGTAGTTACAGGGGTCAAGTTCAATTTTATAACCTTTTTTTTTTCCTCCGGCCACCTAACATTGGACGTCATTGGAATGCAAATGCTTCTAGGATGGATGCATCACTTTGAGTGTAACAATTTTCATAAGAACCGCCATGTCCATTGAAGGTCATTTAAAGTCACTTAGGGGGGTCAAAAACTGATTTTAGTACTTTTTCGCGGCCAAAGCACTGGGTGTGTTCATCAGGTTGCAAAATGCTCCTAGGAATGAATGTATCACATGGAGAGTCCCAATTTTCATTCACATAAAAACTTGTCATATCATTAAATGTCGTTCGAGGTCACTTAGGGGTCAAAACCTATTTTTTTGGCTATAATGCGGAGAATTGAATATCGCGAAGGCTGGATGGTCCACCTTGTGATATAATTGTTGACCTCTGCATGTGTGTGATGAACCTCTGATCTGAATTTGACCTCTGTCCGCTGGCATGTGGTTAAAGGTCGAATCTTGAATAACATGTGCTTATTTCAGGACGCACCTTGTCCGTGGGCTGTGGGTGCCTCATACAATTAAGCAAGGGAATTATGGATGACCCATTTACTTGTACACACGTTTTGTCGCTCCACATCTATAAATGTCTTCATTTTTTTCCAAGAATATTGTCCGGTTTCTGTTCAACCCAAATTTCTTATAGAGAGGCGGGGATATATCGGTCTGGCGGTTTACCCTCCCGACATTTTCTAGTTTAAGTGGCTCTCTTCTCCAAACGAGGTTCACATTCACGAAGGCCATTCTGCGGGGATAAACACGCCGATGGTTTACCAGCCTGCACATGTCTAGTTCTGTCTGTCGTATGGTTCAACGTGAAATGCGATGACCCTTTTGGCGTCCCATTCTCTCATCATATTCTCCCATGGGTTTTGCAAGTAAGTGAGAGTGAGTTAGCATTAGAGTGTGGCGCCGCGGTCGTCAATGACCGGAGCTTTCCCGTGTGGAAGAATTGTAATCTCTTTTCCATCGCCATTTCTGCCACCCCTATCCTCCTCAGCGAAGACGCCGATTTCATCAGTCGCGAACAGGTCATATTGCGTCAGCACAAACAACAGAATATCGTACGTATCGCTGTGTATGTTTATACTAGTGAATTATAACACGTGAGTTAAAATATCTCTGGGAGCGTGGCTTTGTAATTGGTTGAAACTCGAGCTTGTAGGTCGAATCACGGGGTAACCCTTGAGGAGGTACTCCATCTCTCCCGATCGCTTCTCTCCCCCATAGTCGATTGGACCCGTGGGGTGCAACTTGTGTGTTTAAACGCACTTCCGGTGCAGCATATACTCGTTCCGATGACAAGGGTAATACTTGATACAACTCTGGGTGGTGCTCTATATATCCCCTCAATATCCATTAATATCCATGTTGTGTTTAGGTTGGAGTTGAGTTTAGGGTGTGTGCCCGAATCAGCTAGTTTACACCGACTACCAAGGTCTGATGTACTGTTAGTAGACAAAGCAGCGTGGACGCGTAAACATAGTTTCTGCTCGGAAATACCATACATGGGTGCGCCTGACTTCTTGAGCCGGAGAAATATGTCTTTAAAGTCAATAACAGAGCTCAATCAAACCGAATCACCAATGGTCCTCCGAAAGTGTACTTGAAGTCCTCGAAGTGTATATTTTGCCAACTCATTGTGAGTAGAGTGAATCTGCATATATACATCCTGAAAAATCAGAATAATACCAAGCAAGAATAACACGCGCCATGTGTACGGCATCCAAAATGGGAATGGGTCGTCCTTGATATTTACGGATGGAAGCTTTCTTTGAAACTGGTCAGTGTACACCGCAGTCGCCACGACGTCTCCGTCTTATTGGAAGGCCGTTCTTCGAATTACGTAGTATATCTTCAAACGACGGTCTCGCCCGAGCTTCTTCTTCGTGTCTTCGTCATCATTACGCCACAGGAGATCCCAACCTGAGCAACGGCATAAATAATCTACCATCGCAATTAACCAGGCCTCGAAGAATTAAATGACACACTAAACGACACGCTATTATGCGGTCGGGGAGTATAATACGATATGAGCTCCAAGATTGATCATTTTGGGCGTGTGTTTTTGCCCCAAGACAGTTGCGAAATTTCTCACATCCCCGTACTGCCGTACATACAAATGTGCGAAGACACAACACACACCACACGCATACAACACCCACCACAACACACCACACACAACAACACCCACAAACAGTGACCAACCTACACTTGTGCACTCTGATCTCTAGGTTTTTCAACAACGAAAAGATATAAAATAAAATTCCATTGGTATCTACGTTATCTTGACGGATGTTCCTAATTCTCATTATGTGGAGTGTGGGAGACCCATTTGTTGTTGTTAGCCCCCATCTCGAAGGTACTAATTTATTTCAAGTGAAATGAATACGTTATTTTTCTAGTAATTTGGACTTTTCCATTATCAGCAGAGGGATATATTAGAACTGCGATCAGCGAAGTCAGATAATGGGGCCTTCTTTCTGATCCGAGCCGGTTGTATTGTGGCGTTCATCAGGGCGGATCTATATAGGACCATTGTTATTCAATTATACATATAAATGATATGTGTCTCTCGTTTTAAAAAATAGTACGTGCGAAACATGTATGTGACGATAAACTTTTATGTCGCTGGTTTAAAAACTATAACAGATAAAATGATAAATTAACTGTGACTGTGTGAAATAAGCGAGTGGTGTAAGGTAAACAGAATGGCGATGAATACCAGTAAAACTAATAAAAACTATGTTGATGAGCTCCCGGCAGAAAATTATCGAGACAAGATGAATTAGGAATAACGCTCCTGTTAACATTGTAAACAACTGCATTCTGGGAAATTGTTCTCCACGAAAAACTACTGGGGGTGCATAGTGATCCACATTATCTTGGAGGACATGTAGATATCTTTGCAAGCTTTTCAGGGCGGAATTCTCTTTAAGAAGAAATCAAACCATTATTGACAAGCTACCTGAAAACTGTATTATCACGGGTATATCATTCCGCTGGTGACTACTGTAGTCCATATGAGGTACATGTAAGGAGGGCCATATGCAAAAAGTTAACCGAGTGACAAAAAAATCGCGGGCCCAGAGTAATATTAGGCGATCCTGAACTTCCAATTAATTTATGATTATATTGCTTGATACACTGGGATGATGGGAAGGGTAATTCGATAAGGCGTTGCGGGAAAAGCGTCTTGCAATGCGATATAAAATTCTCAATGGTATGACTCCGATATCTCAGAGGTTATCCAATCACGAAGATACGCACTCCCATGGTCTAAGATCGTCTAAGTCAGATGGACTATTCATTACAGGTGGAAGGACCGCCGGAATACCACAAACGCGCTTCCATACAATGTGCTAGAAGAATTAATGAACTTACCCCCAAACTGTAGGGAGGCGCAATCTTGGAGTTTTAAACATTTAATTCGCGAAATGATGGTAATTTTTATGAAGGGCGAAATATATTTTGAGGATTTTGAAAGTTTTTATATGGTATATTAGGTAATTGTATGAATTTCATTTTACATGGTTTCACTGGACAAGGAGTAGCATATACATTTTTATCAGTGAGATTATTCTCATTTGATTTCCAATTTGTTTTGTAAGGTTTATGAAATATTTTATAATGGACTCTTGGCTCTCATTACGTTTAAATGGCACTTTATCTAAATTTACTCTTCATGGGATTCTTTGTTATGTATGTCATTTTTAAATATGTTTACTGGTTTTCATTATTTGGGCCTCGGGTTAGATTAGCATTGGCTAAACGAGTCTCTTACCATCATTCATTAATGTAAGGTAATAAATAAATAGAATAATAAATAACTAAATAAAAAATAAATAAATAAATAAAATAACTAAATAAATTAAATAATAAATAAATAAATAAAATATTCTGTAAATAATCTTACCAAAGCTGACGATTTTAGTAGCATGACAAGACACCACTTTGTGTCATCATCAGGTTCATTTCGAATTGGTTATCTGAATGTATCATTCATCTTTTAATTTGATTGTATTGTATTTTTTTAGGGCATGCAGCGCCAATCGGGCCATAGGCATTAATGTTCCAAAACGCTTGTCTCAACCTTGTCTGTCTTTTCTTATATTGAGCGTCTCATTTTTCTCGGGTTCGAGACCACAGTTGGTTTCATAGCTCAATTGGCAGGGCGCTTGCACGTAAAGCCAGAGGTCGAATACCGGTGGCGCCATTACTTTTAATCACTTCCAGATTTCCGATCTCCCTGCATCTCCGTCTCTATTTCTCCAATTGCCACTACAGGTTGTCACTTACGCCTCTCATATATATATATATCAGTTGAATTAGATGGGAACAAAGTATGCAGTGATTGGTTTTAACATGTTACTCGCCTCTCTATTCGTTGAATAATGACAACGCTGCATCGTCATCGCAGGCACTGACCGTTCGCACTCGTGACGTCTGAGGTAAATTGCATAATTCGTAATTGAGCGCGGGAGAAAAGAGATCAGAAAAAAATCGTTTGGCCTTCCTCCTTTATGTCATACAGACGTCACCCGTGACGTAAGTCCAGTAGGTATCTTTTTATGCAGATGTTGTTCAAGCAATGGGTGTCTATCCCTCACAAATGCACCAACACAAGCGTAATCTCAATAATATTTAGATGTTGTTCTAACAATTCAACGCGATATGATCAGCCGACACTTTAGGTGTTTTGGATGACATTACCGCCGCATATTACGACGAGTGCTGCCTAATATACAATGGTCACGTGAACACGATCGGTTTTTCGACGGCGATTGCGACGATTGCGAGAATCCCCTTGTGACCTCACAAGGGGAACCGTGGCATCCTTTAAAAAGTGAATACCACAAAGTGAATTTACAGGCGATCGCCCCAGTGTACCTCGCCCTGGTTACGCGATCGTGTTTCGCACTTTTAGTCCCATGCGAACATACAGCATTTAATGAATTGCTTTAGATTCTGGTAGTAGCATTTGACAGAAACACCCTACTAACCAGTGACCAATTCTAATCCTAAAGGACTGATTTTGAATTGTGTGGGAATTGACAAGATTGCTAAATTATGCAAATTAGAATAATCAACTTTCTGTTGACCCTCCATTGTCCTCACTTCCCTATCGCAGGACCAATGTGAACCACCCTTGATACAGTTTTCAAGTTCTCGGAATTCATCAAACTTGAACATTTGGATGAATCGAGGCAATTAACACACTGCATAACCCTTGTGACCCGAATCATGTTACATTTTGGCGAGACTAAAGGTAGACCACAGCTCATAAGTGGATACTGGTCTAAATCTAATAAGTTTGTCTGTATATCCTCAGTATCGCCCATAAGAATTCCTTTAATACCAGCCCTCCCGAGGGAGTAATTCTCAGCTATCTCTCACACTAGAGCTACTGCGAGGGGTACCTGACACTCTACCATCTTGAATAGGTTGCGTAGTAATTAAACAAGACTGGGTGTTTACACTTCGTGTAGGGGCCCAGAAGAGGTTGGCAGGCGAATTGACCTCAAGGTAAAAGGCATGTTTTGACAATAGATGTAATCTCTGTCTGTCCACGATAGGATACTCCGTTGTGATGAATGTAAATAACATAACTGGGGGTTGAAATGAGACACTCTGCGACATTTTGTTATTGATAGGCACGCTATAATAATCTTATTATCCCTCATGCTGGTCAACTAGGGTGCCCCAAGACATACCATTCTTATAGGTCAGCATCCGTCTCTGAGGTTTGTTGGCAGGAGATTTTTTATTTACAGTTGTTTTGTCCATATGACCTTGAATGACCTTGAAGACATAACGGTTTTTATGAACAAGGCATTCCATATTTGGCTTCTAGATTTCGGTATTAGCATTTCACAGGACCAGCCTACTACTCATGCCCAATTCAATTCGTAAGGACGAATATTGACAATGTCTGCTAAGGAGTAACAATTTTGTGGAAATGTGACTAAATCATGTACATTAGACACAAAAGCCACGGAACTTCATTGACCATGTTCTCACTTCAAATATTATCAAATATGCTTCAAAAAAGGTTCATGAAAATCAACAAACTTGAAATTTGGATGAGTCATGCACCTATACACACTGAATGAACCTCATCCATGTAAATAATATTATTATTATAAAATACAATTTATATATAGCAATAATTATAGAAATAAGTGGTGATGGAATGAAACTGGTCACGAACAATAGCAATAGCAAAGTGATGGAGTAAATAGGTAAGGGTATCCCAATACCTCTTAATATTTAAACATTCATCACCATCATTGACTACACCCCTTAGCAAACCTAACAACAGACTGTGGGTCTTTAGCAGTGATCCTACCTACTGTCCCCCCCATTATAAAACAAACCATAATTACTGAGTTAATCGTTGTCTCTTCTATTCCGTATTGGTGTCCCAAACAATGTAAACGGACCCTATGCCCCACTTTACTCACAGTTGTCCCGAAATCTAAATCAATGAAAAAAAAAAAAAGGGTTTGGATCCTATCTATCATGCGAAGATTATGCCCTTTTATACATCTACTATTTCCAGTACTCCCGAGGAGTTCACAAACCCACCCTTCTCACAGCTACTTGCCGCATGCCTCTGTCATAGTTGAATGAGCCATCTAATGGCATGGGTTAAACCTGACCCCTCAGGCTGTTGGCTGTGACATGTACATTAAGGCCCGTACTGTTTTGCTGGACTATGGCTATATATAGGTGATCTACAGTAGGGGTGAATTCCACTGTAAAACTCAGCTGCTCAATCAATTGGGCAACCATGTTCCTCTACATTTGTCAACAGGTATGCCATGAAGTTGATATAAACAATAAATGAAATCTTCTGTCGGTACAGATAGGAATAGCTATTTAAGATGAATGGAAATACCATACCTAAGGGGTTTGAAAAGTTTGAAATAGTAAAAATTCAATAGAAAGTTCTGCTAGATTAATAGGGATTGCTGAGTTCGACTATACCATTCTTAAATGGGTAGCCGAGAGGGAAATAATAATAATTTCAAAAACCTGTATGGCGTTCTGTAGGGGCTTGGCTATTTTCCTAATTTCAATACTCTCCATTGATTAGATTCGGATAAATGAATGGCCTTTGTAACATACACAGGTTTATGAAATATTCCCCATCATAAATGAGCACCTTGTCTCGAAACACAGCCATATCATCCAGTCTTTGGAGGCTGTTGCAGGGAATATTATTATTTGGCATTATTGGTCCATAAGTGACCTGACTGACTTTAATGGCATTACGGTTTTTATGAAAAGTGCTTGCCTCGATGTGATGCACCAAGCCCCAAAAGCATTATGTAATCAAATACACGCGCCCTATGCTATCGCCCCCAAAAGCGTATTCAATGACCTTTGGACCCGTGTAACTTGAAGACCAGGTGTCAGATCGAGCGGGAGTTGGTTTCGTCTATGAAGCACAACAGAGCTCTATACATACCAAAATTGACCAGTTTTTATTTCCTTGGCCTGTAACTCCCAAAATAATTACTTTCTTAAACTTCGACCTTTGGACCTTTTGACCTGTCTGTTAGATGTTGTTTTGATCCACTGAACCCCAAAAATTCCAGCAAATCTCTACGAGCACCTGACTTTTAACCAAAAAACTTCGAAAATTGCGTAATTATGCAAATTATTCACATAAAATGACCGTAAGTGACCCCTGGACACTGTGGTTAATTTAATCAGGATCAAAGGTGTAACCATCTCCACCAAGTTTCATGAGGATGCAAACCAACTTCAAAATCTGCATAAATTATGCAAATCAGACTAGGTAAAGGCAATTAGTAACATTAATGACCTTGGTACCCCTCTCCCTACTGTAAAATTTATTGGGACCTATATAGAAAAACAATCTCCACCGAGTCTCGTCAGAATCCAACGGACTCAAAAATATCGCAGAACAGAAATTATGCAAATAGACAATTAATTCGCATATAAATGCCAGGTATTTATCGTTCGTTTGTTACACTTCATATTTGTTTATACCCCGGAGCATCAACAATGCATCTACCGATCAAGAGATATCTTGTACCAAGTTCTGGCCAATGTCATTAAATATGCAAATTTTATGCAAAATGAGGATGTCTTTGGGACGAAAAGGGGATGCACATCGGCAAACTCTTCACCGCGGCACCTCACAAAAAGGTCGAGCATGAAGGCTTCCACGGTCAGGAGATATCTAACCGCACATACGGACAGACAGGACGGAAACAGACCCCGACAGACAGAAAGACGGGACGGAAAGACAGACACGCACACAACAGAGTGATCACTGTGCCTCTCCTTGAACAAAATTCAGGCGAGACAAAAAGCGGCTTCTCTTGGGAAAAAAACTATAACAGAGAAACTATAGATGGATGTGAACAAAAACTCACCATTCGTTCATAATTAGACTGATAGATAAAGGATAATTTCAGTCATTTTTATGCGAATAATATTTCCGTCGTCTTGTTAGTCAAGGTGACCACCGGCAACCTTTGCATCGCCCCCACCCCACCAATGTAGTCATAGGCTCCTCGAATTCCGCAGAAGTAAATTGAAATATTCCACAAAAGTAAATGATAAAACCGCCAAAATTTTTCGGGGGTGGGTTTTGAGTTGCCTCTTTCACCTGTGCTAGTTAAAGCGAATTTATTACATAAACATTAGCCTTCAATCTCACTTCATTTCGGCGGTGGCTGCTTGATGTTACACAAAGAAGAAACGATAAGTTCAGCACTATATAAGGAACATTTTAATTGGTTGCCCCTAGGTACACTGTAAACATAGTATTACAAACAAACTTTCGTTTATCGCCAGTGCAAACATATCCACGTTAATAAAAATTCATTGTACGCGTGAATGGTGATAAAGAGATCGTAACGTGGATGACGTCCGATGGAAAGATGAAAACTCGTCGCACACAGAAATTCGACCTCGATAGGGTACAGGTAAACGGCATCTTCTTCTTTTTTCGCCGGGTGTCTTATTACGTCGTCAGCCTCACTGCCAACGTATCATCTGGAGTTTGTGTTATGTGGTAATTACCTCCGCTGTGTTGATTGGTAATACAGACAAAGAAGAAACGGTCAGTCCAGCACCTCTAAAGACATTCTGATTGGTTTTCACAGGCACCACGTTTTTGTGGCACTTATTATTGTATAGCGTTATGTCTATAATAACTATTAATCGGGTCACGCAAAGAACAAAAACAAGACCAATGAAAGTGATCAGCAATTCTTCCATGCGACGGTACTTCCTAAGTACCAAATATCAAATTATATTCATTATAGTATTCATGGGATACCCGTTAACAATTAGGGTCCATTATGAGGTGAAAGAAAAACAGGGGCGGATGCAGGATTTTTAACGGAAGGGGTCCAACCGATAGAGTATCAATGGAGCGTCAACATCGGTGGCTCGTAGTCGCGTTGGAAGTTTCTTTTCTGACCCCAGACTGCAGAAAAAGGCACTTCCCGAGAATTTGGCAGCCTGTGTTGTCAAATCATCACACATTGAGAGAAATGTCCACAGAAATTTTCATTCCAACGAAATTCTCTCGGAAAAAATGGTTTCCTGCTTCTTCCGGGAGAGGGCAAGGTCCAGAGAAAACCACCTCCGCTTCCAGCATCCCAGTAGGGTAAGAATGGACAAAAAATCCGCATTTGATACGTAGGCACTAATATGAAGCAATTCCATCTTCCATCGCCTTTTGATCAGACCCTGCACAACAGGTGGCAAAGAAATTCGGGATGTTTATACATTCTAGGTACATTTAGGGTCGGAGCATATTTCCGTTCCGCTGGAACCTCAGAAATAAATAACACGCCTTTCTTATGTTATGTGATCATGCGTAATGCGAAATCGCTGGGTGAGATCCTCTCATGTAAATTTATAGTTCAGCGGAAACACGTCAACAATTTTTCAATGTAGGTGAGGCATAAAAAAAGCATTTAATTTTATGTTGTTTATGAAGCTAGAGGAATCAGCATGTGCACATTGTTGAATGAAAATTAGTTATCAATCTAGTTGATTCAATGATGCCATACACGGTTCAAAGTGACGGCCCACTTTCGGTTTGATCATGGGAGCCTCGTAGACATGAGGAAACTTAACTTTGGAAATTACGAGTCCAAAACTGCCAAAAGCAGTGGCGTGGGAAGGGTTTTGGGGTCGAGACCTTAGTATCGATACCACATTTGCCGGAATTACTACCGCATGAATTGTGTTAGAAGTGGCAGTAGTATGCTATGTAGTAGTACCAGTGCTTCCACATTATTATATTATTATTTTTTTTTTTTTTGGGGGGGGGGGATATAATCGGCAGGGAAGGCTGGGACGGAAGGGGAGAGGTTTAGATGGAGGTTCCCGGTCACAACTTCATGGATATTTGGTTTCAGTCCTTACCGCACTTTGAGTTCACTGCTGTCACAAACTTTGCCTACCCATGCTGCTGATGGACTTTCGACACCTAAAACCAAATTTGGTTTTGACGCCACTGCTCAGTGCGCAGTACATGTACTGTCTGTGGTGTTTTCGTCCTTTGGGCACGGCACGAGTTTCCCGTTCTCTCGGCGTGTTCGCGGAGAGTTGAGAGCTGCCTGGGAGTCGAATGCATGTGTTTAATTTAGGGAACGTGACTTTTTTAATGTTCGCTATCGCGAAATAGTGCACTGAACAATCTGCTAATTTCCGATTGGTAATCGCCAAGATTCTGACATCGAAAATTCGAAAGCAAAGTTTGAGCAAAAGCTGATTTGAGCATATTGAGATAGAAAAGTGATGACTCAAAACCGCACGCTGCGTTTTGCTGCTGTAGGTTAGCGTGATATTCTATTGAGGGGAATGTGGGATTTCTTTCGAAATTGCAGCATCAAATAATGAATAAATTGTTGAGGGATCGCCCCGTTTGGGTAATCAGAAATGTATCAGGAGTACGTGGAAGCAACTTTCTTAAAGAACGAACAAACATGACGTGACATCAGCGATAGATGGATGGCATAACAAAAAAAATTCGGCCCGGCATGTTGCCCTTGTCACCTACCGTCGTTATCGTGAGTATACGGTCTGGGTCGCAGACCCACTTCGGGTTTTTTGTGTCGCCCCCGAAGAGGTTGTAGTATGTTGCGGATCGCAGCCCCGACGACGCTGCGATCGATGGGAGCAGGCGACATGTTGAAAGTTTGCCACAGAGTCACGATGTAGAACAGCAGTCCGGCAATCAATGTCATTGTCCATAGTCTTTCAATTTCAACATCGGAGACTACCATGCTGCTCCATATATCCAACTCCACCGCCCCGTCCATTGAACATTCTTGGCGGAAAAGTTTCGGCGGGAATGAATTTCGGGGTTAGAGGAGCCGTGGCTAAGCGAGCGTAGCACGTTTGATATATATAGGTACCGTATCCTCTTCACGAATACAGGGATGAGCCACTCTATTCTGCTACCGTGTGGATTGCGGAACGCCGTAGGGAATACACGGCGTCTTAGCAAATATGTAGCCTTAGCTCTGTCGAAGAACTTAGAAAATCATGCACTCAATTCCCACTGCTTCATGTGTGCAAAAACGCCTCTCACCTTTCATAGCGCTTGCTCCGTTTAGGATTACGCCGTTGATTTCAACACATAAGCCATCGGACAATGCAAATGGCACAACCTTTTTTCTAATGCGACTGTACGGCCCGTGAATACCTCCGCCGAGAATGAATACTACTATGCGGCATAGAACAAGCGCAATCAAAAACGTCTTGGTAGCTGCGAACAAGTATGTCGTAGGTGTAGGATCAGTTAAACTGACTAGTAACCTTTTTTTTTTATCCCTAACATGCCTCCATACCTCCCCACTAAACATTTCTCCTCTTGCTGCTAGAATTCTCAATTATCGTAATCTGACAACGACAACCATTGACACGAACCATTTGCAGACCTGAAACCACATGTGGAAACACTCGCTTTCTGGGTTACCGTCCCAACAGAAACCTAGCGTTATGTGTTGACAGACAAATCATCTTCCCATGGACGGATGGATTTCATTGTGAACTAGGTTCTCTTTACCTGGACCTGCTGACAGATGAGATAAACACTATTTATAGTGTTGCTGCTGCTGCTTGCTCTGCGGAGCTAAGGAGTAATGTAAACAAATCCCTCTCACAGAGCTGAATGGGAATGGCCTTAGGAATTGGGTGATTTATTGAATTTTATTAAAAACTAATTAAATATTCAAACAAAATTAACTCTCCTAGCCAGTTGCATGCTCCATCCACCCACCAATTTTCAACTTGCATCGCAGTAAACGGTTTAAAAGTTATGAGTGAACGTGACGAACAGACAGACGAACGAACGTACTAACCAACCAAGGAACAAACGGACGCACAATGAACGAACGGAGAGACATGACGACTTGTAGAGCTGCTTACCCATTCCAGATTGAACGACCTTGTCATTTGTCAGAATAGATCACACGGATAAAAGTGTAAGTGGCTGAAATATTGCCTTCAACAGAGAATTGAGTCAATATCTTTGTTAGATCCTTCTACGAGAAGGCTAAAACAACCTTTATATTTCTCATGAAGTTAGGTCAAAGTGTGTTGTGGGCAGTCACTGTGGGCACTCACTAATTCGATTCCAGATTATTATGGTTGATGACGATTATTATCATCAATGGTAATGATGTGGTTATGATGTTTGTTAAACTCTCAGTATCCAGTAATATATTAAGTGGTATTATTATTAATCAATTCAAGGCAAAGGCCCGCAATTCGGCCCTAACCAGATAAGTACTGCATGCATTGATAGAACACGAGTCGGTTGCTCTTGCTCGAAATTAGCTAGGGCGTTCATCACTTTGAGACGAATACTATGATTGTAGCTATACATTGTTATTGTCTCACAACATCCGGTTATGCAGTTTTTCGACGGCCTAATCTAATTTTATTCTGGAAGTGATTCATCCGGGCAATACAAATGCCCGCGTTCTTCTTGGGACCTCGTATACCACCGTATAACCAGGTGAGGGACAAAAAACGAGATGGGTTTGTTATTGCGTCACAATAACCCTTGGAAGCACGTACGGTTAGTCTTCACTCTATCTGGTAATCACTTACTGTAATTACCAAAGTCATCACTTCGAAAGAACGCACCCCAATAGACGCGGAATCTCGCATTCAACCATACATCAAGTTCCAGATTAGTTCTCCTTGGACATTTCAGTGGTGGAGCAAATGAAATGAAACCTATAGAAAAATCGAGTATTCTTCATATATTAAATCACTCAGATTAGATTTTTTACATCATTAGATGTCATCCATAGTGTGTTCAATTTGCAGAGATTTTCCATCATACAAATTGAGATCGTGGTTATTGAGATCACTGTCAGTTGTATGGTGTGCCCATGGCGATCGGTTCTAAATATCCCGTTTTTTCGACTCTCCAAAAAATGGTGTGTGACAAAATTACATTTTGGTAAGTACCTAAACGGAAATCTTAAAAACCCCTGCGAATGGAAAAAGTTATTAACTTATGTTATCGCTTATAAGGTTTATAATGAAGTTTCCATAAAAGGTCACGGCCCATGGTTCGTTGTTCACTAAGGCGTATTGTTAAGTAGTCTCGAATGCAAATATATTACATAAAGAGATCCTGTTTATGATGGAACATGCAGGGCCAACGGTCCCAGGGGTTCTTGTTGTTTAGCGTCAAAAAGCTTTCCGATATTCAATTTAAAACAAAGATTCGGATGCCTGAAATCAAATGCCGGAGCCAATATATGTATACGACCATATACAGAATATACGGAGCGCGACAAAGTAACAAAAATCCATCAAAGTTGGAATCAACCCATGAAAAAAAAAGAATCAACCCATCGAAAAAAACAGAATCCACCCATCGAAAAATAGAATCAACCATCGAAAACAGATCAGCCTTCGCTGAATGAATCAACCTGTTGAAACCGCGGAATCAGCGCCTATCCGAACAAGAATCAATACGGCATATGAACTCAAGGACCCCACCTAAAAGGATTTTCATTGTATCCGCCGTGCTCCTTTAAGTGTGATACACTCCGCGCTGTCCTGGTGCGCGGAGTGTAACAAAATCATAAAGAATGGAAACAGACCATCAGGATTTGGAACTCAATACGCCAAAACAGAAACAGGGTGTCCAAACCGGATCAAGGTGTCAAAAGAAACAGGGTGTCAAAAACCAGAAGCGAACTGTCAAAGAAAAGCAAGAACGCACCCCTGACGTAATAGATGTTCCTTGTCGCCATATTTGTTTACCTTCCTCGAAAAATATGAATGCACGCTACATTGGCAGTTTTGCCATTTTGGATAGTAGCAATTTTAGGAGTGTCTGGATGTGCTTCGGGTCGGGGCAAGGAGAAGGAGGATTACTACACCCCTTATCAGTAGCTCTAGCCCCTTAAAAATATATAGGATCCGGGAGCATTAATATATAGAGGGAGTGTGAAGGAGGGGAGGAGATGAATGAGAGGGTGTGGGGAAAGTGGTGTTTTTAAAACAGTGAATTGTAAAGGAGGGGTAGAGGTGGATAAGAGGGGAGTGAGGCGCGTGCAATAGGAGAATTGTTAAGAAAAAAAAAAGTGGTGGCGATGAATGGGAGAGAAGGGGAAAAAAAAAGGTGGTTATGTGGTGGAAAGGGGAGTGTGAGAAGGGTGTAAATATAGCGAGTGTAAAGGAGGGTCACGGGGGCAGGAGAGGATGAGGGGGTGTGGGAAGTATAGTAATAATAGAGTGAGTTGTTGTACTAGTGGAGGTGTATGCGAAGAGGACTCGAGTCAGATAATCAAGATTAACGTATCTAACACGAATGACTGATCAATTTCGTAGAGTGAACCAACACTACCTTGTACTTACCGATTGACTTTCATTTAACAGAAAAATGATGTTATTGGAGACGATTACATAGAGACTAAACGTTGCTTATTTCGCACTTGAAACGAATTCCACAACCCCGCACCTTGGCCAAGGGCATTACATCACATGTTATATGGCAATGCATGGAGAGTTGGAATTGAGCCTATGCAGTGCACAGAGTGGCCGCCAGGGGGTGGAAGCGGACCCCCCCACCCGTCGGGGGAAAATTTCTCATTCCAGTGTTGTCGGGTCGCCCGAGAGGGTATATGCTAAAATTCACACACCTCGACGAGTTGCCGAGTTGCCACGACAGGTTATATTATGTTCCCCCAACCTATAGGCCTGGTGAAAATTCGTATATACAGCTGAAAATTCGCGCGCTTCATAACTATATCTATATTCTTCGCTTAAGTTTAGGATAAGTTATATAAATCCAAACCGATCATCCTACAAACTATACACACTGTAGGGTGGATGTAACAAGTCTTATGGATATTTTGGAATGTCCATGAAAGAGAAAGAGATCAATGTTACAATTCTGTTGGGGAGGGAAAAGTCCTTCCCGAAGAGTCTCCATGTTTTGCTGACAGCAACAGTTGACAAAACAACAAACATTAGAAAAGCAGGTTGGTGACGGTAGGGGAGGGTGCTTGAGACTCGAAAATCCTCCGCCACCCTGACAGTGCACTGGGAATTCGTGCAATACTGGGCCTATTTGACACTTGTAGGACTTTCCACTTGTGGCTTATACATGTAGTCATCGAGTGATTGCTGTATCATTCTGTAATGTTTTCATACATGCTGTACAAATACAAGCAGTGGAAGTGGGAGAGGTGTGGTTAAAAATAACAGTATATGGCCTGGAATCTGTGAATATATGTACTATTTTCTGGATGGATTAGGACGGCTAAATACAGGTAATGAAATCCATAAGCATATAGGAGTCTGCAATTGCTTGTTGTTGTACTGTCATGAACAATCAGTACACACAGGAATGGAATGGTGCATGTTAATAAGCTAAAATGGTTAAAAACTCATGATTTTCCTGAATATAACGTACAATTTAGGCGAAAAAACTTACCTGGGTCTACCACCAAAAACAACACACAGAAGCTGATCAACTGCAAACCACTTTCCAAACGGAACAACAAACTATTCTTACTGAAATCATCGAGATATCTATGTTTGTTTAGACTGACCGAATTAAGAAAGGAAGACAGTGTTCCTATGGCGGTCCCCTATATGTGTATGTCACACTTCCCTGATAGCCGGACATTCCGTCAACGATCCAAAGATTACAACACAAATGGTGCGTTTGAATGAAACCTGACATACGTGTAGAATGACTATTGACCCCGTCAGTCTCATTTATAGCAACTAATTCCAGACAACATTAGAAAGGCGCCTCCCCCCAGCGCGATGTCTTTCTTGCATCGGGAGACATACACCGCTACCTGAACACACCAGTACCTAATCGCCGAGTGAGATCCGATGCCATGTGAGGACACATCGATTCCCTTATAGACATCTACAACGCGCAACGCCCTAACCACTAAACCAACACTACTATTTGCCCAATTACCATTTTAAATAGAACGACAAGAGGGTGAGAAACAAAGCTCCTCGCCGTGACAGCAAAATCCAGACATTTCTCCAAAAAAATATGCTATCAGCCGAAAGAACATGGCAAAACTGCCAAATGTAAGCTTGCATTCAGATCTTAGGAATTTCCTCATGGAATCACTACGCAGGATGCGTTCCAAATCCTGAGGGTCTGATTCCATTCTTGATGATTTTGGTACACTCCGCGCACCAGGAATGCGCGGATAGTAGAAAAACTTGAAGGAGCGCGGCAATACATTGAAAATCCTGGCAAGGTAGAGGGGATGGAGATCATATGACGACTGATTCTTATTGGATAGGCTGATCCGCTTTTCAATGGGTTGATTCTTTCTTTGAAGGCTTGATTCTGTTTTCGATGGGTGATTCTTTTTTCGATGGGTGATTCTGTTTTCGAGGGTTGGATCTTTTGTAGATGGGTTAATTCCAACGTTGATGGATTTGTTACGTTTCGCACTCCGTAGATATATACATATACAGATATTGGCCCCGACTTCAATTCAGAGTGCTTTATCCTTCGAGATTACATCAAACGGACGGCGGGCATCTCATCTATCCACTAAGTATCTAAATACGAATGTGATATAGCGTTGCATAACAACTCGTGGCTATTAATGACATGATAGCCACCAACATTTGATATTTGCGCTTGATATCCCTGTTAGTTCACTTATTTCTGTTTACGTTGTCAGGTGGCTAGACAAATTTTACATACGGATGACAGTGATGGGTTGGGGATATTGCAGGACGGGCAGATTTTCTGCATGATATATGACAGGACTGTCTGGAGATTAGGAGATGGATACATAGGGGTGTCACATCGCTAAAAACATGTCCTATGTCAATACAAATCATTTATGGTTAATAATGCGATGCTCAACACGTGCAGAATGTCATGGGGCCCGGTCTATTTTAACCTCATTATGGATTCTCGAAGCAATAACGTCATATTAAAAAATATACATTATAGTTGATCCATTATTATGGTATTGTTGTCTTCGCATGGATTTCTTTGCTATTAATGGTAATTGTAATGCTCACCGTGGTAAGGTACTAGGCAGATACGGCAACAGTGGGGTGGATATACGGAGATGCCTTGGTGAGTATTTATAGGAATCTTTGGGTTACGGTTTGTTGACCAGTAGGGAGAGCGTTTTATGGCAACGGTCGAACCAATATCGGGCGTGACATTTACTATCTAACAGTACGAGCGCCAGTTGAATTGTGTGATACTGTGTCTATAAACATATAGGCATGATGTGCGAGGAGGGAGGCGGGGGAGACCTCTCTCAAAATGAGGGAAGGGAAGATAACAACGCAATGCGGGCCAAGGACTTCTCAAAATTCGAACTGCCGGACAGACAAGCTTTCACGCGAATATAGAATATAACCCCGGAAAATAACTCATGTCCCCGACGACCCCACAGCATCGGACGTGAGAGAGAGTGAGTGATTGACATACCCGGAGAAATTTGTAATCGCATGTTGGTTGTACGACTTATAGCAAACACTATATCCGGTATTTCCTAACGTTTTACCAGGGCAATCAGCATAACGTTACTAATGATAATGAAATGATGTAGTCTACAAAGCGCACTATCCAGCTATGAGTGGCCGCATCTTTTTCGCTGGGCCTTGCGCACATTTTTTTCCGTCCATAGTCGAAGACTCGAGCATACTACATTTACTGCCACATTACTAAATGACTGCGACACTGGTCCACTCCACACTACATGTCGACATCTAACAGGATGATGAGTTCACATCTGAGATCCCGCGACATTTTGCTCGACTCCCATCGGCTTGTGAAACGCCATTAATGACTTTTGATTGATCCCTTTTAGCCAGCTTTAACGCTGTCAGAGATTAGATGAGTAAGGGAGGTTCTCCATTATTCGTGCGAGAGGCTGTATGCGGTGCAGTGATGAAATGGGAAAGGAATAAGGAAGTCCCTGGAACAAACTAACAGGCGATTATCCAAATTGTTGGTAGCTGCGTAATAAGATTATGACCGGCCCCCCGTGTGTTACCTACACAACTAACCCGTAGGAGGTTTTGTAAAACAGAATGCTAAAGCCGAAGGCCTATGGGTTTCATTTCACAGCAGAGCGGTCGTAAACGTGTGTAATTGAGGTGTTCTCTTATCCATTCAGGTGTAAAGGGTACATTACATCACATTACAACAAATATCCGTAAAAAATTATGCACGAATGGATTTCGTGGTGGAGACAATAAGAGTCAATGTAATTTAGGAGGAAATTCGTGAAGTGGCGATCGCTGTTGTCAGTTTGATGGTTTCCCCCACAAAAGTACTTTACTCGCAGTGACGAACAGATTCGAATCCATTTCACGTGAATTATAGCAAAATAAATGGAACATTTTATCTATCGTCTCGACGTTTATATCAATTTATTGATAACTATCACAGTATTCTACATGCCTCAAATTATTTAGTTATCTCAACAGTTCAGTGATACGTACGTATTCGCGAGTTCTATACGCGAGACGAGGGGATTATTTCATTCTTGTTAGCTGGTCCGTTACTAACCGATCTATTGAACTCGTATCCATGCGGTTCACAAATTATACATCCATCGTGAGATGTATGTCAGCCAATAATTTCCTTGTGTTTATATTTCTGTCTTCACAAAAATTGATGAGTCGTGAAAGTAACCGATACACAGTCGGATAGAAAAGTAGGGTTGTCTGGAAAAAGTTATGCTCTCAATATGACGAAGAACTTTAGAAAATCGGAATAAATTCAATTCATACGACGGCAGGTTGATTTCAGCTCAGTCATAGTGACATTAGGTAACAATGTTTGTTTTATTGTCCAAGCGTCATATGATCCAAATCCTAGGCGGAGCGTCGATTTACCCGGATTCCTGGCACTAGCGTGGTATATGGGAAGTGGTGGTCCCAGTGTATATGATATCATACAGTGGGGTGGCAACAGGATGATTCACAACCGAGAACCACAATATTTGTTAACACAATATCTCAAAATTCAGCGTACATGCAACCGTTGAACTAGGCTCGGATCATATGTCATGATGTCGGATCGATATGGGGCATGCAAGTTCGGATCTCCCGGAGCAAAAATAAAATGAGAAAGTTTTTGAATTCACTGTAATGTCTTTCAGAGGTGAAGCATATATTCCAAACTATTTAAATATTCAAAAATTATTTAAAATAAACTAGTATGAGTAAGTCTACTAACATGTGATACCGACGGCGGCGTAACGTCGTAGCACGGAGGCGGAATTCTGGACAAATTAGGGCGACGTGAAGGATATGGCGTGGGTTGTCAGCTATACGACTAGTACAATCAGGTACAATGGTGCAAACACAGATTGTTTCTTTATTACCACGTTATAGCCTGTATTTTATTTGTACATCAACAAATCACAACATTTCATCTGTTTACTTTGAGAGCATTCGAGACTCGGTCGATTTACTGAAATGTTTGTCTACCCATGTAAATTATTCTGTTGTTTTATTAACCACAGTTCACGCAGACGCGCGGAAGAACGATTACTATTGTAGGGAAAGCACCGGGCTGTTATGGTTATTAGACAGACCTCCGGTACGGTATAGACTCGCGCTGAAGACGAGAAAATTACCTTTTGCGGAACTAGCGTATTTATACAACATTCTCGTTTGGTTTTTTTATAATTATATATTTTAAACCAGTGAACGAGTCGTCACAACAACGCGCTACTGTTTGAGATTATCCCACGTGCATTTCTGCTATTTCGTTTCCATAGTCTCTATGTTGGGAATATATAATAGGATTGTATTGTTCGCGTGATTCTACTCCTCTGGAAGGGGGAGGGTTGGGGAATATTCGCGAGCACACTGCCACCCACATTTGTGGTAATAAGTGGCCTGTCCGTGGCATTTCAAATATATAATACTATCCTTCTTCCCTGAGGACCATCGAATTTTTTCGAGCCAAACATTTGAAGTTAGCGAATCCTGTTTCGGACACCTGACATTATGAGGAAACTCCATGATAGCCACTGCCCCAAAAATACCAGAATTTCACACGGTTTTCCCACTTTTCCTCCTAATTCGACCGCTTACGCCACAGCAATAATACCGTTTAAGTATGGTCATCATGATAAATCACACCGACCAAGTTCCGACTTGATCGAGCTATAAACATGTCACTTGGATTTATTACAAGGTAGGCGTCCACACACACCACACACACACACACACACACACACATACATACATACATCATACATACATACATACATACACTACATACATACCTTACATACATACATACATACATACACAAACGCCCCACACACACACACACACACCAACGCGCGCGCGCGCGCCACGGTGACTGAATAGATTCCTTGGAAACTGCTGTCCGAAGATTAAAAAACAACGTAGAAATATGGATACCATACGGCGCTCCGATGGCGACTGAAGTCTTTAACGTCCTCGAAATTCCTGTCAATCCCTAGACTATGTTCTTACAACAGTAACAGTAACATATTTCAGATGTTTCAACGGACTTATCCATTTCACGCAAATATAGCAAAATATAGATCAGAACTATTTTTCTATCGTCCGACATCTAACATTTTGATTTATTGATATGCTAATTACAGTATCCTCCTATCCTTATGCAGATTATTTAGTTTATCCCACATATTCCAATATCCAATACTGTTTACGTATCCCAAGTTCTATCTCCGACGTCGTATTATTTCCTTCTTGTTAGCTGGTTAGGAACTCAACTATTTAACTCTCATATCTTACCGGTATATGTCGACGTATTCATTCTAACGTTCACAAATTATACATCCATCGTGAGCTGTTATCATTTATCTTGTTTATATTTCTGCCCCCCCACAAAATTGATGACTCCGTGAAGTAACTGATACACATCGGATAGAAAAGTAGGCTTGGTCTGAAAATTTATTTCCCTCAAATTACACACCTTCATCAACTCGAATAATCATACTTCATACCGACATCAGCTCAGTCATAGTGATGAAATTAAGGTAGCATTTTTTTCTTCATCGCACCGAGGCGTATTAACTGATCCCCAATCCTAGGCGGAGCGTTCCGATTTCCCTAATTCCTGGCCTAGCGAGGTATATGGAGAGTGTTGGATTCGCCAGTGTATGACTATCATTACGTTTGGTTCAACGATGTATTCACAACCGAGACACAATCTTTTGGTGTAACACAATATCACAAATTCAGCGTTCATAGCAACTGTTTTGAACTAAGCTCGGATTTCATTATGTCCTTGTCGGAGGATTCGATATGTGGCAAGTAAGTCGCATTCCTCTGCGAGTCAAAAATAAAATGGAAATTTCTGAATGAGCTGTAACATGTTTTTCAGAGGTGAAGATATATTCCGAAAAATTTTTAATAACTAGTACTGAGTAGTCTATAACCAATTTATATACCGATGCGGCGATAACGTCGTATCACCAAGAAGAATTAACATGGATATTCCTCCTCGATTCACTGGGCATTTGAGTTTGTCTGCTGACAAGAGACGATTCTCTGGGCCACAGTTAGGGCGACTTAACTGCGAGGGTGTAGCTATACGACTATGTACAAAACCATGCTACGAATTATGCAAACACGATTGTGTCTCTATTACCATGTTATAAGCCTGTATTTTATCACGTACATCAACAAATCACAACATCTTTCATCTGTCTACTTTTGAAAGCATTCGAGATTCGAGACATTTCTATCCATGAAATGATTCTGTTGTTTATTACCCACAGTCCACGTAGAAGCGGCGGAAAGAACGATTACTATTATAGCGGAAAGCATACCGGGCGTGTTATCGGTTAATAGACAGACGCGCCGGTACTGTATAGAACCATGCCGACGACGAGAAAATTACCTTTTGGAAACTAGCGTATTTATACAACATTCTCGTTTGGTTTTTTTATAATTATATATTTTAAACCAGTGAACGAGTCGTCACAACAACGCGCTACTGTTTGAGATTATCCCACGTGCATTTCTGCTATTTCGTTTCCATAGTCTCTATGTTGGGAATATATAATAGGATTGTATTGTTCGCGTGATTCTACTCCTCTGGAAGGGGGAGGGTTGGGGAATATTCGCGAGCACACTGCCACCCACATTTGTGGTAATAAGTGGCCTGTCCGTGGCATTTCAAATATATAATACTATCCTTCTTCCCTGAGGACCATCGAATTTTTTCGAGCCAAACATTTGAAGTTAGCGAATCCTGTTTCGGACACCTGACATTATGAGGAAACTCCATGATAGCCACTGCCCCAAAAATACCAGAATTTCACACGGTTTTCCCACTTTTCCTCCTAATTCGACCGCTTACGCCACAGCAATAATACCGTTTAAGTATGGTCATCATGATAAATCACACCGACCAAGTTCCGACTTGATCGAGCTATAAACATGTCACTTGGATTTATTACAAGGTAGGCGTCCACACACACCACACACACACACACACACACACACATACATACATACATCATACATACATACATACATACACTACATACATACCTTACATACATACATACATACATACACAAACGCCCCACACACACACACACACACCAACGCGCGCGCGCGCGCCACGGTGACTGAATAGATTCCTTGGAAACTGCTGTCCGAAGATTAAAAAACAACGTAGAAATATGGATACCATACGGCGCTCCGATGGCGACTGAAGTCTTTAACGTCCTCGAAATTCCTGTCAATCCCTAGACTATGTTCTTACAACAGTAACAGTAACATATTTCAGATGTTTCAACGGACTTATCCATTTCACGCAAATATAGCAAAATATAGATCAGAACTATTTTTCTATCGTCCGACATCTAACATTTTGATTTATTGATATGCTAATTACAGTATCCTCCTATCCTTATGCAGATTATTTAGTTTATCCCACATATTCCAATATCCAATACTGTTTACGTATCCCAAGTTCTATCTCCGACGTCGTATTATTTCCTTCTTGTTAGCTGGTTAGGAACTCAACTATTTAACTCTCATATCTTACCGGTATATGTCGACGTATTCATTCTAACGTTCACAAATTATACATCCATCGTGAGCTGTTATCATTTATCTTGTTTATATTTCTGCCCCCCCACAAAATTGATGACTCCGTGAAGTAACTGATACACATCGGATAGAAAAGTAGGCTTGGTCTGAAAATTTATTTCCCTCAAATTACACACCTTCATCAACTCGAATAATCATACTTCATACCGACATCAGCTCAGTCATAGTGATGAAATTAAGGTAGCATTTTTTTCTTCATCGCCGAGCGTAAGGACTGGATCCCAATCCTCGGCGGAGCGTAAGATTCCTTAAGTCCTGGCACTAGCGAGGTATATGGAATTGTTGGGAGTCCACGTTAGGACTATCATTCCGGTTGGGTGACAACAGGATGTATGTCAACCGAGACACATATTTTGTGTAACACAATACACAAATTCAGCGTTCATGCACTGTTTGAACTAAGCTCGGATTCATTTGTCCTTGGTCGGATTCGATATGGGGCAAGTAAGTCGCATTCTCTGGAGCAAAAATAAAAGGAAAGTTTCTGAATGAGCTGTGTAATGTTTTTCAGGGTGAGTAATTCCGAACCAAATATTAAATAAACTCAGTACTGAGTAAGTCTAAGAAACAATGTATATACCGATGCGGCGATAACGTCGTGATAAAAAGAGCGAGAGGGAGAATAAATGCGACTATTTTACTCATCGATTTCACGGGGCATTGAGTTGTCGGCTGACAGGAGGACGGATTCTCTGGCCACAGTTAGGGGCGACGCCGTAGTAACATGCGAGGGTGTCAGCTATACGACTAGTAAACCAGGCTACGCTGAGCAAACACAGATGTGTCTCTATTACCATGTTATAGCCTGTATTTTATCAAGTACATCAACAATCCAAACATTTCAATATGGTACTTTTGAAACATTAGAGATTCGAAGAATTCTATCCATGAAATGTTTGTTGTTCTTACCCACAGTCCCACGCAGAAGCGGCGGAAAGAACGATTACTATTTTATAGGGAAAGCATACCGGGCGTGTTATCGGTAATAGACCAGACGCGCCGGGTACTGTATAGAACTCATGCCGACGACGAGAAAATTACCTTTTGGGAAACTAGCGTATTATACAACATTCATTTGTTGTCGGTTGGATATTCCAAATTATTTACAGTGAACGAAGTCGTCACACGCGCTATTGTTTGAGAGTATCTTTCACTTCACTCCTGTGTATTTCGTTTCCCTAAGATCGATGATGGGAATATAGATATGATTGTATGTTCTCGTGATATTCCCCACCACTTTCGGGGATAAAGTTTGTGGCTTCGCCGTCTCGCCGGCGCGTCCCCGCTCCCCGCGTCGCGTCCGCCGGCCGCGTTTCGTGTTGGCCCAACTTTCCTCCAACACTTTGTCCGTTTCACCGAACTGGCACACATGTCCGCCTTAGTGAATCTCGATGAGTTGCGAAGTGGCGGCGTCGCCACTTGACGGGGTCGCGCTACTTTGCATCAATTCCACGATTGGAAGATTTTCCCGTTAGCGCAATAACTCTTTAAACGCTTTAATCCGATGATTGATCTGAAACTTGGTACACTTGTCCGCCCTAGTGAAAATCTTGGATGAGTTCGTAAGTGGGATCGCTGTTAAAAAAAAAAAAGCAGCTGGGTGCCGCTTAATTTGCATAAATTTTCGCGAAATTTTCAAGTAGTCGGATTTTGAACGAAACTTGGTGGGTAGGGACTATAGTTGATCCGAAAAATGTGGAGGTCATTTCAAGGTCATCAAAGGTCAAATTTGTGAAATTTATGCGATTTTCCCAAACTGTAAGATTTTGAACGAACTGGTGGGAACGAACTAAGTGAATCCGAAAAATGTGGAGGTCATTTCAAGGTCATCGAGGTCAAACTTGCAAAATTTATGCGATTTTCCAAAATCTTGGTCAGATGGGACGAAAACTTGGTGGATGGGGGCTACATTGTTTCTACCCAAAAAGTAGAAAGTTCATTCAAAACTATCATGTGGCATAAAATTCGCATAATTAATGTGTCTCATCAACCACCAGGGATACCAACAAAAACTTGGAGGTGAATTTTGGTTTGTGACCAAAATGGGGGTTTTTGTTTATGGAGGTGGTGTTTTAGATACTTCTTTCCCAAAATGATTGCTCAAAAGTTGGGATATACACGTGGGCGGTTTTGCCCGGCGACCACATGTCTAGTTCACTCTGGAAAAGGGGAAGGTGGTGGATCCGAAAAGGGAAGATGGACAAATAAAAAAAAAAAAAAAAACGTTGAATTGGGCATATGTTGAATATCCCCCCCCCCCCATTGCATTGGCCCATGTCTACTTTTCACAAAGTATCTCACTTGCAATTCAGCTATTTTGTTTCAATGAGCTGTATGATTGAAATATAGAATAGGATCAGTTGGAGATTGGCGAGAAAGGAAATTTTAGTTAAAGTATGCAATTTCTTCTAGTGGCCCATGTCTACCCACCAAGGAATGTAAAATAATATATGAAAAAAAATCGGGAAATCTCAAAGTTTGAAGAGGCTATATTTTCGGTCTCGCACACTTACCTGGCGAAAATGGACGTGGCCATTGTGTGACGTCCCACGGAGAACAACCGTTCCACGTATAACCAAAATAATGATGTATTGCCATATCTTTAACGATATATCAAAATCTTTCAGAATGCACTGACGGCTTTTCGTGGTGACTTCATTCAAACGGCCGTCGTCGTTTTGGACGGTTGCTTACATACATATCGCTTCTTGTAGGAATTGTTCTTTCATCGTAATATTTCTGTTGTCATTGGGGAGTAGTCTGCCTGTTGGGCCTCAAACCTCACTCTTGAGAAAACTTCTTCGTGGTGTTCTACCAGTCTATACTTGATGTTTTTCTTTCCGGTTACATAGCGATGTGACAGAACAGACCAATGTCCTCACATCGATAACTTTGTCCCTGTAATCTTATGATAACTTTCACCCTATTCCCCCCTAGTTTTTCGGTCAGTTGTGCTATACCTACCTCCCATTGCAAAGCATCCTCATTAAAAAGTTTCTGGTTCACACATGATGCAGTAGGCTATAATAATCTACCCTATATAGTATATACTATACTAGTATTCTGTTATTACATTGATTTCTTGAAAAAAATTATGACAGTCTGGTGAATAACCAACAGAAGTGCACTCGGTTGGGAAATTATTGGCTTTCGTTTTGAATGTCACAAGCGTTCACAATATAATTGAACACGTATATAAAGCATGTATATTACAGGTAGGTGTAATTTTAGCATAACTCGTTCGACACCAGTCAAAATTCGGGGAAAAACATATGCCCATTAAGCAACGATCACATTATACACGAGGCATATCGTAGTTGATTCGATTCTAGACTCTCGCATGTAATCGTTTATGTTAAGGACCGATACACCAGTCACATTGATGAAGAACTTGATTCCCTATTTTGAAAACCGACCAGATGTGGAATTATAGATAGTTATGTCCTAACTTTTGTAGTCACTCAGTTTTATTGGTGAGCTGCCGTATACCAGATTTATCGTCCGAATTCCATCATGCATGTTGGACCTCGAATTTGAGAGCAAGTGGGAAGAGTTACAGTGGTTGGATCGGTATATATGTGACATTTCCACCAATACCTTATCGGCGGTGTGGGATGACCACAAGTCGTGTAACATTCCGACAATTTAAACCGCGAGAGAGGTGGTGTGGTAGGGTTTGGAAGTGTTCTCTGAAGGCCACTCCGGCGTCCTCGTAGTATTTGAACACCATGGGTTTCTCTCAGTCCCCATGCACTTATCACAAATAAAATGTGCAACATCTGCCGATCATATTCATGGCAAACGCATATTGAGTTGGCATAAAACGGCGGTGGGAGAGGGGTTGGTGGGGCGGGGGATTGGCGTACGAGGCGGAGGTAGGGGAACGAGTTGTCTTTCTTAGAAAAAAAAAATCGGGCAGAGATATAGGTGGCATAACCGCGGAAATGAGCCTCCATGACACGCTAAACGGGACCTCTTCACTGGCCTGCGGAGCCCATTGGGAATTCTCGCCAAGCACATGCTACCCAACATTTGGTAAGTAACAAGTGGACCTGTTCGCGGCCTTTCCAAATTACCGTACCTTGACCATCGAATTTTCGACCCGAAGCAGTTTGAAGTTAGCGAAAATGTTTCGGAAATCCTGGTATTAGGGGAAATCCCATTCTGAATGTGGGCCCAGGGAAGTATACCAATGCCAAAAGGCTTGGTGATTCCTTCGTCACTAAAATCAAAAGCACTAGCAACTGAAATCACAGGGAATAAATGTAGCGGTTTCATTTGACTGGACTAGGTATGTCTGACTTTTTCTCTACGTACCACGCACGAAAACAAATACTTCATGTACTTATCATGAGACGCACACCCCCCAAGTTTGAGCTGATCCCACCAGGCATGTTGAACTTAGCTTGATTACAAGTTAGGCATCACACGAACACACAAACACATACATACATACATACTACATACATACATACATCCATACATACATACATCCATACATACATACATACATACTCACACACCACACACGCCACGTGTGGTTTGTTCAGATTCCTTGGGACTGCCGTTCGAGGAAACCAAACGTTGACAATCTGGATACCCGCAGACGGCGCTCCGATGGCGACTTGAAGTCTTGAACGTTCCCGAAAATTACTGTCAATCCACTAGACTGTGTTCTTACGCTCAATAATATTACAGCGCGGTCTTGAAATGGAAATGGGGTGGAATCGTTCGGATTGGCCCAATAATTATTGTTCCATCTTTTCTTACCCCCGAGTAGAGTTTTAGAACGTTTTTACGATAACGTTATTCATAATAATTCATGATAATAAAAATTTGCACTATTTTAAAATTCACTTCAAATTGTGGAAACGTGCGCAAAGTAGGAAATGACCGCCCGTGATCATTTCTTATAATATACAGTCACGATTAATGCCGTTCCAGGGATTATTTGATTTGATGATGATGGGCATTCGAGCTGGAGGCCTGATCTGTCATTCGAGGCCTCTCCAGTCAAATAAAGAACGTCGGGTACTATGTCAAGTGCAATTCAAATCTTCACTGAAAGTCTAGACACGGCTACGGAGTTGTTGTAATAGTTGTGTTGTTTGGAAGTTATTCGAGTCCCCATCAAAAACACGTGAATAGATAAAATCTGTTATGATCCGAATGCAGTACTCGGGCAAGTTATTCGTGACCGAAAACCGGGAGGTGATATTCTCCCTCCATGGTTTTACCGTATCGAATTTCCTCTTGCCGATATTACCCTCCAAGAGCTATGGTTGTGAGCGTGCGCACCGTATCGTAGAGGTGTCAATACCTACAGATCAGCATGTCTCTCCGCCCTATTTCGTTCGTTCCGCGTCCGTTGTTTGTCACATTCACTCCTAACTTCTAGCCGTTCGTGCGATCAGATTGAAACTTGTGGTGGGATGAAACATGCCCTACTGGCTAGGCTGAGTTACATTTATGTTTGCATGGTGTGATTAGATTTTAATTAAATTCAATAATTACCCCAATTTCCCTAGGGCCATTCCCACTCAGCTCTCTGTGAGAGAGATTTGTTTACATTATTCCCTAGCTCCTCAGAGGCAGGCAGCAATAGTGTTTATCTCATCTATCAGTAGGTCCGGTAAAGAGAGCCTAGTTTCACAATGAAATTCATTGTCCAGGGAAGATGATTTGTCTGTCAACACATCACGCTCTAGTTTCTGTTGGCGTAATAGCGAGTGTTTCAACATGTTTGGGTTTTAGTCTGGCATGGGCCTGTTTTAATGGTGTCATGTCAGATTACAATACTTGGAGATTTCTGGCATGCCATAGGGAGATATTATGGAGAGGTAGTGGAGTGGCATGTTAGGGATAAAAAAAATTCGGTTCCTCAATCAGTTCAACTGATCTGAGTACACCTACTGCATATTTGCCCGCCAGCTACCGAGACTTTTACGATTGCGCTTGTTAGTGACGAGCCTGACTGGTGTGGGAACGTTGGGTGACAGTCCGAACCTGTACATGTTGTTAATGTTAAGTACCGCACTCTAAAACTGTCAATTGGCGGGCTATATACTATCCTTAACCATGTTTTCATTTCTACCCACATTTACATAATTTCCCCCAGACGAGGTGGTATAAGAATTAGGAGAATTATTTGAAGATGGTGCATTGTGAATTTGGATTTAGTAGTTGTTCTGTGTTTCCCAGTCACGTGGGGCGCCTCTCTCGTATAGTTTTCAGTATTAGCACGTATGCACTCGATTCAGCCAGTGTGGGCGAATCGCGGACTAAAGTCCGATGTTTAATAGTTTTGTCGATGCATTACTCGGGTGTCATGGATCAATATCATCTGAAGTGAAGCAAATTATCGATAACGCGAATTTTGTTGCTGACTCTCGTTGGAGGGTCGCCCTATACTACATCACACTATAGCCACTAATATACCGGTGTATCATGACTATCATGAAGGGTATGATTTCTCTGCCGAAAACGTAATTACCGTTACCTGTGCAGTCAACCTTTTCCCCTTCCCCCAAATGACGGCAAACCAGAAAATATTTCATGCCTACTGAACAGTATTAATTTCCACAATTTTTATAGTGATTGTGTTTGTTTTATATTATTAAAATGGCAAAAATCACCCTTCTTGATGTGTCTCTCTTATTTTACTTTCGAATTACAATACGTAAGGTTTTTCGAACAGTGATCGCCGTTGTACAAATACATATCTCACACAGGTAAACAAACCCCCCGTCCGCAATATGAGGGTTATACCCTAAAACAAACTAACGGGAATTGAACTCTGGATACTAGTCGAGCTCCAATACTGACGCTTGACGACCTTCAATTTGCGATCCGTCTAAATATTTAGGGTGAAATTGGTTATAGTGAAAGTGATGAAGTATCCTAATCTGGGTAGTCGTTATCGGTTATTGTAGGATGCGATGGTACTTTGTATGTATTGGCGTGATTTCAAGTTGTAGTGTTGTTTCCGTGTTTGGAGCAGTGACCACGCATGAATTTAAATTGATTTTCTGTGATATTTGAATAGAGCAATTCAGATAAAACAGAGTATACCATTTAAGTAAAGACGCGTGCATGAACACATAATTAGATAAATTAATACCGTTTTCAGAAGCAATTAAAATTACAGCTGTATGTGACTGTTGTTGTTTGGTCGTATAGTTTGTGATGCATAACATAAGTTTAACCAGCGGATCCATAATACGTAGGTCACTCGAGGTATGTTTAACACATCAGGTAGTTGGAAGCAATCCGTATATTTTTGTGTTATGGGTATATTCGTCCTATAGTAATGTAATTAGAGTGCCCACAGTAGTTTAAGATGGGAGTAATTTATAATTTAGTCATTTTAATTCAATCAGTAACTTTGAGCCGATTGTCCACTTTACAGGATACATTTGACATTGAGGGTTTGTCCGAAAAAAATCCCTTATTAATAAATAAATACATCTAGAGTCAAATATCAGTCCTGCAAGCCTTCAAACTAATAGCACAGATGAAAGGGGGAAAAGCGAACATGGTTGGATAACCCGGTATTCAATATTTCAAATTCGAACATGCTGTCTTGATACGCCATGTTATTTGAAAAAAAAAGGCGAAACGAATTTATCCCGAATGGACACACACACGAAAAAACAACAACAACAATCTCGCCACTCCTCCAACCCCACTGAAGACTCACAGCGAATACCTGGTTGATAGAAAGGCAGGCAATTACTATGAAATAAGGTATTCCTTCAGTTGATTCCTTAAAATATACAACGTCAATAATTCAATAGACATGGCCCGCTCCACAAAGAGTTACAATCGATCTTACGCTCGATAAGTATGGTTATCATCATAATATTTTGTGCGTATGGTTTAATCTAATGAATTTTGCCTTGTTCTCAACTGTCAGCATTCTAAGACTGGCGTGACAATCTCCTCCTGCCGATTGGAATTGCGGGCCTTCGCATCAGCATAAAACGACACATTTTGACATCGTATATTTACACGGTTCATTTGCAACGTTTATTCACATAGTTTTCAAAATATGTTCCACTTTGACTGTGTAGTCCATGCACGAGTTTTCGTGCCATCCCCAGCCCTATAGGTCACATGGTACACTGCGTAATAAATAGCATAGTTTCGTATCATTGAAACTCAGGCTAGGGTGTATAATTGTTATGTACTAATAAAGAGTATATCAAAATACCATAACTGTATAAAAATGGGTATGTGAATTCCAATTCCAATTGTCGATTTTCTTTTGAAGAGAATAAACCATTCCTAAACAAACATTCTAGATACAGTCAACGTATAAATGAGTAGAGGTTTGGACCTCCTAAATCGAAAACCTAGCGAGTTGGCCATGGCGAAAAGCAATAAAAAATCGTATGGAATTTATCTTCCACCATAAAATAGCAATAATCGTTAAATAACGTGTGAGAAAGATTACGCCTACACAGGCCGACCATCTCGCTACAGATACTGTCGCCACAATAATTAGAGGGCTGTTCTATATGTATCCAAATTGCGCTAGAGAAGTAAACGGGATAGTTGGTACGTCACCCCCCCCCCCCACACCACACCACAATGCCGGTCAATGCCACTGTCAACTATCACTGATATATATTTTCATTACATCCATAAACAACGATCGCATGCTAGACTTAAGGCAACACAAGAAAACAAAAACAAAAACAGAATGCGTGAATAGGTGAGCGTTCAAAATATAATGATCGAGATAAATGTTCCACAATGTACACCAGAAAACAGAAAACAGCCTCAACTCTCCCATGGGGATAATCCAACGGAATGAATGTGGACTTTGTAAGAAACTGGATGGGACAGCTGTAATTTTTAATATCAGTAAGGTGTGATTTTCCCTTTTTTTTCAAAGTAACGGTCAGTAATGTGTCAATTACGGGACAGTTTGCGTCTATGACTTCTCTGGCTATAACTGTAATAATAAAAAACCATTATTACGCGAAACTGCAACGACCGAATAGGATTCCTAGTTATATTCATATGCCATTGACTGATAAGACACAGACAAACGAGCATCTACTAAGCATGTGGTATTTCGGTCGACAGCAATGGGGGAGGGGGGGGTGCGGGATATAAAACAACCTAGATGAATTTTCACTGATTTTGTGGCAGTTGGAGACCCCCTCATTCATTTCTTTCTCCTGCATTAGGTTTTCAACAATTATGGAATCGGGAATATACCGTAATGAATAGAGGCTGTTCGCATAAGTCATTGCTTGTTCGACAGGTCGTCGTGAGCCCCAAATTTCTGAATATCCCCCGCAATTCGACAGACTAACGTGCAGCAACAATTCATGGCGGACACGCTACCCGACCTACCGATGTCGTCAAGAAGTCATAAACCAGGGTAAAATAATGAGCATTGTTGTATAATTGAAATGAGTATAAGTATGCAGCTCGAACATTTTCAAGATCCTTAACCTGGGATTCATGGGTTCAGTCACGTCAAAAATTACTGGACACACTTGAACATGTTCGTTCTATAGATATATTCTTAAATAAGTAGATCAATGATACAATGTATAAAAAACACACGTGGGCATCAGTGAAAACATCATCCATTGGTCAAGGACTCATTAGTAATCCAGTCGTAGGAAAAGAAACAAATAAACTCTTCAAGAGGGAACTATCTAAACCCTTTGGGACAAGCATGATAAGTGATGAGATCAGCCGCGTTTCGAGTCGGCCGAGCGAAATGTCGAGGCAACAGTTCCTCAAGTGAGAAGTAAAGTGGCGGAAAGATAACTCCGCCCTCACTTTTTCTCAATAAATGCTATCTCGTTGGTTATTAAATATTGAAGTGGATGTAGTTGCTATATTGACACCAAATTTCATCTCAAGACACCGTCTGAAGAAAGCTGCAATTTTTTCCCCTAAAAAGGATAGAATACCATCCTTTCCATTCATTCAGACCAAGTGAAAATATTTCCCCAACAGAGGTGGATGTTAAAGTGGCGTCACATTCAACACTAAAAGATTCCCAAAGTAGTGTGGGTGTTTGGGTGTATGCGGTTCCCCATAACTTGGAGGTATGTAGCCAGCCCTTCTTCAAAATATTCAGGAAAGGGCCGACGCCCAAAACACGAGCGATCGGTGACGGGTGTATATGGATGTTTGAACATTCTGCTCTTTATAGCCCAGTGCAACTGTTTTCGGTTTGTACTAATTTCCTTTCCTTCTATATTTTTCACTCCCTTTCCTTTTCTCTTCCATTTGCCCATTTTCCGTTCATTAATTCACTGTTCTCTCTTCTTCCCCTTCAGATTTTTCCACTCTGATATCAGAGAATAGGCCCCCCTCTGGTTATGCGATTTCTCTGATGTTTTAACTGATTATCCTTACACTCAATATTCAAAACAAAAATTAGCCTAGTATTATCGTCCTATTGATCATCAATCATGGCGCCATGAAGGATCATTACTTAAAGCAATCTTCGTACTTTTACCACGCCTCAATGAAATCGGTATAACTACAGAAAACTTTCAGATTAAAGATTTGATAGCCATCCTCTCGGAGGTCATTATGTCAATGGATGATGACAAACTAAAACAGCTCAGTCATCAGAGTGATGAGATGAAACCAAAACTAGGTTGAGATGTGCTCCAAACAGGCAGCGGAAATCAGGCGGAACCCCAAGGGCATTCACGTTCGAACAAAAAACCGGGTTGCCGGGGCCGACGCGCCCGCGAACATAGTGTTAAGCGAAGCTAACAAATTACCAATACGAACTGAAATTAGTAGGCAATTCTACGTGGATTACCAGCCTACAGGCGTATGAAAAACTCACTCAATATGATTCACCCAGTTGAAAGATTGCAAGGGCGTAGTAAACTTGGGTATTTCGAAGACGACGGCTGGGAAGAATTCAATTCAGTGTTGGTTGAGTTCCCAAAAGATGGATCCAATTTTTTATAATGTCAAAGCTTAATCGGTTTATTGAGAAGTGTTACACTGCTGACAATAACTGGTACACAGACAGCCAGAACATGCCCCCTCTGTAGCGTGTGTTACTACTTCGTATGGTGTTACGCTATGGCTGCCCTCAATAGCTCGGCAATAAGATACAACACCTTCGTTCTTAGCTCATGATGATGGTAGTAGTAGACAAATTATTTCCTACATTCTGTGATTCGCTAGGTCAATAGATGGTGGCGAATAGCCCGAATATTTTTTATACTAGATATGACAAGTTATCAATATATTACACGGATGGAGGTGACGGATTGAGAGCCAGCAAACATAATAGGCGTAGGCCTACGTGTATGTTGCGCGGATAAGTATGTTAATTGCTATCGCCTATGTGCAACATTGTGCAGCATAATCGAAATGGCAAATTCTTGACGACCTAAAAGTTAATAAGGAAGCGACCAGTCATTCACCAGTTGCATACTTTCCAAATAGGCTTTGAGTTCCAACGTTTTTGCAACCTGTTTATGTTCAAACTTTACAATGTTTTGGCATCTGTACACCATATAATATATCTCTGTGTTGAAAGGATAAGTGACATTTATCAAAACAAACTTTTTCAAAAACGAGGAGCTTCGAGAACGAAGAACATGTTTAATGCATTCAACTTGGCCGGAAAGGCTTGTATTAGGTTGGTGTTACACCTTTATAGCTTTACTCTACCTGTCCGATTTTGAATATAATCAATTATTCCACTCTTTGTATAGTGGAGCGGTATTCCACGACTTCGTACCGCGACGAAACCTAAACGTGGACGAAAATACGGATGACGATTCGATTTCACACGAAACAGAAAGAGTAGGTCAGTATTGGAATCTGTCCATTGTTCGAGCAGACGATAATTATGGCAAATCACTCAGGAATACCTCTATATGGCATAATACGTAAAACGAACTTCACGATTTCGAACTTGTTTTTTCCGGTCACTGTGTTGGTTGGGATTTTATCAGTGGTTTTACTATACACTTTCAATCGGATTGAACTTCTACATTGACCTGAAAGGAATTCGAAATCCACTGATGTAAGTAACCAGAGATTGAAAGGGCCATTGTTCTCTCGATACATCCGCAAACACCGCGATGGTACAACTGGTCGTATCGTGTGATTGGGTGAGGATTCTGAGTCGTGTTCAAAAACGACTCTGAACAGAAAAACAAATTCACAAAATTTGGGAGTTAATCACATTCATGCTCATAAAAAGGGATATTTCAGAACCGTTTCTACTTCAGTTCGCCGAATTGCAGCTTGGTTACAATTGCTTATGTTGCGAGAATTTCGGTTATAATGAATGTTGCGGTTGGCTCCGGAAACCATGCATGCAATTAGGTAAGAGAATCCGTTAGTTGTGGCATAGCCTGAGCCAAACACGCGCATTCAGGAGCCTACTAACTGGCGATAGGCATGTGATGTCGTTCCAAGAAAACAAATTGTTTCTCCTGAATTTCATTATCTGTCTGCAGTCTGCCCGCCCGGGCAACGTTTGTTGGCGCCAATTTAGGGAAAGGGTCACGTCTCTCGGTTTCTGATCGTTGCGTCGGCTAATGGCAAGAATGATTGAACCCCCCCCCCCCACCCATTATCGAAAAGCCACATGTGTACAGGATTAACGGAGCCTCTTGGAATCAGGGACTCCTCTAGCATTTGGACAGCACATATTAAAACCTCTAACGGTACATGGCGGAAACTGCCCGATAGCTAGTACAGGAGAGTGCCCCACAAATCGTTATGTCGTGCGGTTCGTCGCGTGATCGACCCTTGAACGAATTAACTCACGACCGAACCGAAAGTATTGTTGAAAGTATTGTCGCCCGCGCTAAAAATGTGAAGAATATAAAGTCAATGCATTTTAAGAGTTCGTTGCTAGCAGATGAAGGCGAGTTTGCATAGGGGTGATATGAAATGTTTTCATCGCATTTACTCATCGGTACCCATATTGGGAGCTGACATGTGGTAGTACACGAGTTTAGATGATTATAGATAGATAAATAGATAGATAGATAGATAGATAGATAGATAGATAGATAGATAGATAGATAAGAGCTCGAAGAGATAAACAAAACGACACTGTACACAGAAGACATTAATGAACACATATAAATGCATGCAAGACAATGAATGAACTAATGAAATGGGTAGCGATATGAATATTTGCCTACTGACTGGAAGTGAAAACAACGAATATTAAAATGCAACTTAAGTAGGCTGGTAGGTTGACTTGGCAGGAAAAACAAATTGGTTTCAAGCTTTTGGCAACTGGCAGCAAACAGTGAATTACCTTCCAGAAAGGGCAATGCACAATTTAACAGCAGGAGAAGAAAAAAAAAAACTAGTGGTAAGTCTCTCAACCCCCCCCCCCCCCAAACCACGTAACCTGTTTCCTGATGGCGTAACTCAGAGTATTTATGTGCTGGATGTGAATTACCTCCTGGTCTCCTGATATGGGTCTTTCTTGTCTTGGCTGGTCACTATGCAAACACCAACTAGGGTTCTTCACTGACATAGGGGAAGCACAAAACAGGCACAAGCTTATTGAAGAGTCAGAGTTGAAGAGTTGGACGATGAAGAATTTACACCATCACAGAAACACCCATGACTACTTAATTTCGCACATAGTGAGGACTAGATGCATCATATGGAATTGTTCTGGCCAAAATGACCACCTGAAGACGTCGGTATTAACAATAACATGTCTATAGTTCAGTACATTCACTGATGATGTCGTGTGCGATGGCTAGTCTGTAACTCCCCAAACAGACCGGTATGTAAAGCCAATAGCGTTGATGGAATTATGGGAAACAGATTGAGTCGGCATGGCACCTTCTTCCTGAAAAAGTAGGTCAAGGCAAGATATGGCAGGGGCCCTGCGACAACTGTGACCGACGGTGATCTTGCCGGGGCAAACAAATATGGAGCTTCGCGCTGAACCATTCCAGGCTTCTTAATGATGGGTTGCCAACCTTACCTGTCCCTGCTACATAGTTACTCGAACTCGCACTCACACTCAGTTGAGCGTTGTATTTAGGGAGACATGCCCCTATGCAGTGATAAACCCTAGTTGGTGTTTGCATCGTACCAGACAAGACAAGACAAGACAATACCTCTTAAGTAGGTCGTGCATGGGCGTGTCGGGGCTGGCGCAGAAAGGCTGATTGTGGTTGGGACGTGCCAACTTTATCCTTATTAAAGCTATAGATTTGCAACGTGGGTCCAGTCGTTCATGCCCTCTATTGCCTTTTAGGCTGATCGTAACAGTGTAGTGATTATGTTATATATTGACACGCTCTTCAGGTTTAGTTAGCACCTGTCCAACTCTTTGTCCTTTATGTGATTTAAACTATTGCGTTCCAAACGTAGGGGCTATACTCCGTCACTCTTGACTCCCCACTTGTGTCATCCAACAGGCAATTCTTTAACTGCTAAAGGGAATGACTAAGACAATTTCTTGAAGAGCTTATCTTACACAAACGCTTATATGGTTTCAGTCTCATGATGAGATCATGTAAATACGTCAAGGCATCGAAAATGCCCCTTCGGGGTGTGCTTAACTCAACAGGGATTGTCTACGACTTACCGTGTGAATGTAAAATAGACGAAAACATGCAAAAAATGATGCAGGGGGCTAGCAAAGGCGTGCGCATTAACTGTCCAGTAACCAGCTAGTACGTGACCTGCATAACTCAATTGTTATCGTGAAGCGGCGCTTGCAGAATTGCACATTTGCGTAGAGGTTAAAAACTCACTCGGAATCACGATATGATGAATGTCTGGTGTATTATAGGGCGCCTTTCAGTCCCGGGCAAGCAACCGAACAATATCAATACTACATGCAGCACCAGGCGCGTATCGAGAGATGTGTCTTGGGTGGGGGGGGGGGGTGAGTCGGAACCCGAAGAAAGTGCGCCATCATTTATAAGCCTCACCCTCCCTATTGGCGATACGTACAATTTATGGGCCCCACGACACATGTCTGCCAATATTTGATAAATAACAGTGGCAAAAATTTCTACGGAACTGCAAAAAACAGTTTTGTGTTAAAAAGGTATTTATCACTTGGGTCAAGGGGGGGGGAGGGTAACTGACCCCAACCTCACAACCCCCGTGGGTACGCACTGTGCGGCTCTCGAGGATCTGTGTGAACATATCTATTTAGATTGCGAAACACTTCTTAATTGCCATATTACTAGTGATAACAGTGTTCATGTCGCATCTCAACATGAGTTACCGTTTTACGTTGAATTCCCATTCTCACAACTTTAGGTCAGACATGGTCAAGATATGGGGGAAACGAACATTGATCTGATTCTCAGTGATCAATAAATCTTTTTATTACATAACATGGGGTCTTATTACAGAAGTTTGCGCATTTGCGTCAATGGCTGTTCTGCAACAGTGCGTCACGGAGTACTTGCGACATGTGCCTCACTGGCTTGTACTGCGACATGGGCGTCAGGCATAGTATTTCGGTGTCTGTGTTGCTGGAGTATTCCTATGACGATTTCCTGTATTTGATGTGAACAGTTTTTACTGTAGATCGCCAAAAAGAATTGCCAGTAATTCACGCAAATTGAGTTGCCAGTAAAAAACGCCATACATAAACGAATTATAGAGTAAAAGGTTACCCTTTTGATTATACAGCAGTTTATTGCCGAAATTATAGTGATTTACGTGAACTCCACTGTAAACTACTGTATGCTCATGCCATAAATCATTCAGACAAATGTGATTCAATTGCACAGCCCGACTATGTACCATGTTGAGTCGATACTGATGCTATCTTGACATCATTACTTATTCAAAACAAATATAGAATTAGTTGTTCTTTTCAACGCGAAAATGTAACATACACTGCAAGTCTTGAGAAGCTACAAGGTCTCTCTCAAAATGACTATTTTTTTGAGGAGGAATTAAGAAAATGTGCCGATTCCAATTTTTGTCATTTTCCTGCTGTAAGTGTTTCAGACAGCGCCATATATTTGTTGTATAAGTGCGTTTTGGTTAATGTTGTACTTTTATCCAATTGGCCTTCCAGTGTTACATTAACATCGCTTATTGACAGCGACTGTCAATTAATAAGCTTGTAGTTGGTCAGACCTCACATGGAGTATCCCGTGCAAGTGTGACTCCTTATTTCGAGAAAGTTGCTAATTGAGAATATGCTAAATAGGGCACGAGATTAGTTTACTGTCTGCAGATTTTACCGTTTGAGGAAAGATTATTGCGTCTTGTTCTTACTTCGACGGTATAAGGCGAATTCGGTGTTTTTATTCAGTTTTCAAATTTGTCCATGGCTTCGATATGCGATGACCTTTCTTTCGATATTTTTCGAATTTTCCAATGTTACCATGCACTTTATACGTAGGGGCCAATTGTCTCAATGCTTTGTGGTGAACGTTCCCGATTAGACATTCGGAAAATATTTATTCTCGCAAAGGGTGATTAAAGAGTAAATTTAGGAATAGCCTCCCTGCGTCAGAAAAAACTGGAGTCCTCGTGATGTGATGACCTGGAACAGCACACAACCCAAGAAGAAAAAACAAACGCACTAGAAGAATTCTCCCACAATTCCCGAAAAACAGGTCAAGAATGTCTTGAAGAGCATTTTCACATGGTAGACAAGGGACGACATCAGATCCGGAGATTCTTGGTTTGGGCGAATTATGAGAATAATATATATATATATATAATATATATATATATTATATATATATATAGTATAATATAATATATATATATGAGATATATATATATTATATATATATATATAATATAATCATATATATATAATATATAGATATATTCGATATAAGATATATATATGCAAGAGGCAAAAACTGTAAAACAACAATGTACGTAAATGATGGCTGGATCTCGAATGAGATGCGAAAGAGCGATTGAAAGCTAGGAAAAATGTTGAGTGTAAAACAGCCGATATGTTTTGGATGCCCAGAGACGTTGACAAATTACGGTCCCCTTCGTCAGTGCGTGACCACAGAAGGATTAACTCGATCGAAGAGAAGACGGCTTGAGACTTATAAGGCAGGGTCCTGATTATATGTGAAATAGATTACTTTTAGCTGCGGGGAGAGCAGCTCTACACAGTCATCAGTCTCTTCCGCCCACCGTCCGATCGTTCCTTCGTTAGTTCGTTCGTTCGTTGTTCCGTTCGGTCGTCACATTCACTTCATAACTTCTAAAGCCGTTCATGCGATCAGGTTTGAAACTGGTGAGTGGATTGGAAACATTTCCTGGCTAGGCTGAGATAACATTTTCTGTTGACATAGTTTTTGATTGCTAGATCTTAAATTTGAATTCAATTAATACCCCATTTCCTAGGGCCATTCACATCAGATCTCTGTGAGAGAGATTGGTTAACATTACCCCTAGCTTCCGCAGAGCAGGAGCAAGCCAATAGTGTTTATCTCATCTGTCAGCAGGTTCAGGTAAAGGCGAGCATAGTTTCACGATAAAAATTATTGTCCAGGGGAAAGATGATTGTCTGTAACGATCCACGCTCTAGTTTCTGTTGGATGGTACCCCAGAAAGAGAGGGTTTCCACATGTTGGTTTTGTTTTAGTCTGCAATGGTCTGTTCCAATCGTGTCATTGTCTCAGGATTTACCATAATTGAGCTTCTCGGCAGCAAGAGGAGAGATGATTAGTGGAGAGGTATTGGAGAAGTGTGGCGAGGTATTGGAGTGCAATGTTAGGGACAACAAAAAATCGGTTCCTCAACTAGTTTACGGATCCTACACCTACGCATATTTGCCGCAGCTACCAGACTTTAAATGCCGCGTGTTAGTGAAAGAGCCCTGAATGGTGTGGGAAAAGTTGGGGACAGTCCAAACCTGTACATGGTGTTAAGTTGATCCGCACTCTAAAAACTGTATTTGGCGGGCTATATACAGATCTAACTTATTTTCATATTTCTATCCAAATTAACATAATATCCCCAGATGAGGTGGTATAAAAAAAATTAGGAGAATATTTGAAGATGGTGCAGTGCGAATTTGGATTTAGTAGTTGTTCTGTGGTTGGCCCAGTAACGTGGGGCCCGCCTCTCTCGTATAGTTTTCAGTATAGCACGTATGCACGCGATTCAGCCAGTGTGGGCGAATCGCGGCTAAAGCTCCGATGTTAATAGTTTTGCGATTTGCATACTTTTATTAGAGGCTGCTCATGGATCATATCATCTAATGTGAAGCAAAACACTCGATAACGCCGAATTTGTGTTGACTATGCTGGAGGTTCGCCCTATACAAGAAAACACCCTAGACCACTAATATAACGTGTTTATATGACTTAACGAATAGTAGATTCCTCTGCAAAAAACACGTAATAAATGCTGTAAAGTCAACATTCTTCACTTAACATAATAACGGCAAACGGCAGGAAATATTTAACGCTGCCTGAAAGTAATTTCCACCATTATTTATAGTGATATTTTTATATTATTGAGAGGGCAAAAAAATCACCCTACTTGAGTGTGTCTATTATTTTACTTTCGAATTACAAACGTAAGTTTTTCGACGGTGTGATTCCGCCGTTTGTAACAAATACATATCTCACATAGGTAAAACAAACCCAGGGACGCATTATGAGGGTTATACCCTTAAACGAACTAGGGGATGAACTCTGGTTTACTAGTCGAGCTCGATATTGACGCTTGAAACTTCATTGCGATCCGTCCAAATATTTTATAGGGTGAAATTGTTATAGTGAAAGTGATGAAGTAGCCTAATCTGGGTAGTCGTTATCGGTTATTGTAGGATGCGATGGTACTTTGTATGTATGGCGTGGTTTCAAGTTGTCTGTAGTGTTTGTCCATGGTTTGGAGCAGAAACCATACATTACATGAAGTTAAATCGATTTTCTGTGAAGGGCGTTTGTGAGAGGGTGTATGAGAGAGACACTATGCTTGTTACTGCTGGTCTGCAACGATATCTAACGGACGGAAGCATGCCCCAAGTTTATGCGCTACGCCAAGGTTATTCAGGTTCGTGGGGGTACTAATAGGAACCTTTCAGCACGAATTCTGTCGAATGCATGCATATTCACAATTCGGTATGTGGGTTGCATTTAATTTAACCAGACGATTATCCCGATTGATCCTGAGGAAACTTACTCCAAGGCCGAGAGAGGGAAAAACCCAAACGGCAAAAAGCTTGTAATCACAATATAGCCGAAAGCAAATAGTATTACGGATTAGGTATTGCGGTTGCAAACATGAAGAGGATAACTCTAGACTATTACTACTAGCGTTAGGTCAAAAGCCTGAGGTCGTGGGAGGGGAAACTCTGAGAGCCATCGCAGCACGGTATATAGTGGCGCCATCTTTGGCCGTGTCCATCGGCACGTCACATCCGTTGCTCTTCTCAGTAGCCATGGTCGAGCTGTGATCCGAACCATGGGAGAGAGTGAATGAAATTACAGAACCAATACTAAGTGGAACCAATACTAAATGAACGTCTCACAGCATGAATGACGAGAAGAGTAACGTACACTCGCAATTTATATCTATGCTCATATCGTGGGACCTAACACCAGTGTGGTTCATGACAGTCGAGTGAACGAAATAAATCATTACACGTGGTGGTATTGTAATTGAGCGAAACTTTGGCAGATATATGAATATACAATTATGGGGTTATAGTCGTCTTGAGTAAGTGAATTCTTCATGTAGAAAGAAATGGACTAGTGATGTGAATTGAAGTATTAGTTGAGGATAGGCTATGAAGGCAACTGAAATATTTGATGATATTTGATATGAAGTTTAAGAGGAGTCACGGCCATTAGGTTCGTTTTCATGGAAACGTATTTGCTAAGTAGTCTCGACATGCCTAATATATACATAATAGATAGATCCGTGTATATGATGAGACAGGCAATGCCCAGAGGGTTCGGTCTCGATGTTTACAGCTGCAAAAAGCTTTCCGATTATTCAATATTTGAAACAAACAGAGCCTGAATCAAATACCGGATTCCGAGATATATATTAATTCGTACATATACAGATATATACAATATACAGTATTGGCTTCGACTTTGAATTCAGATTGCTTTACGATCCTTCGAGATTACATCAAATGACATCACCGATCCTCTAAGTATCTAAATTAGGATGTGATTTAGCCGTGGCTATAACAATTGCGTGGGCTATTATACATGATAAGCCACCAACATGTAGATATTGGCGCTCGATACCTGTTATCGTATGTTTTACGTAGGGAGGTGGCTTAAACCAAATCGTAATACGGATGACAGAGTGAGGGTGGGAGATTGCAGGGACGGTAGGATATTCTACATGATATTATATAGGACGGTCTAGAGCTAGAGATGGATAAAGCTTTACACAATAGCTATATGTCGCATGTCAATACAAATCTTTATAGTTAATAATGCGATGTTCAACATGTGCTGATTGTCATCGGCCCGGGTATTACTGTCTAATTCATTCTGCGATTCCGACGCCCAATTTACGGTATAGCGATCCATGTTATGGTATTGTTGCGTGCCTTCTCATGAATCATTTATTTTTTATTAATGTAGTGTAACTGCTCACGTGATCAGGTACTGGGCAGATATACGAGCGACAGCGTGGGTTGGTTTTTGAGATTTGAGTAGTTGGTCGAATAAGTTTTAGATGTTTGGGTTACCGGGTTGTTGGCTAGTAGCGCAGTTGTGTTAAGCGAATAGTGATCCTCTATTACGGTATGCATTCAATAATCTCACAGTACGAGCGCCTGGTATTATGTCTATATAGGCAGAATGTGCAAGAAGAGGAGGGGAGAAGACCTCTCTCAAGGAATGAGGTCAAAAACAACGAAATTTGGGCCAAGAATGCTCGAAATTTGACCCGAATGTAGAAGACCCGAGAAAACCTCATAGTCCCCCCGACGACTTCTACAGTGAGTGAGAATACCCGAGAAATGCGTAATCGCATTTAGGTTGTACGACTTTATAGCAAACAATACATCCGTTAGTTTGAACCAATAGTCGAAATTCTCGAACAGCCTACAATTACTGCACTGTACGTTAGCGACACTGTACACTGTACACTACCTGTCCAATGCACTCGTACATGAACATCTAAGTCTGATGACTTCACATCTCAGATCCCGCGATATTGCTTCTATTTCCATCCGGCTTGTTAAAACGCCATTAATGACTCTTGATTGATCCATTTCGCCAGATTTAAGCTGTCAGGGTTTAGATGAGTGGAGAGATTATCCATCATTCGTGCCGAGAAGCTGTACTGCGGTAGATGTTCTTCCAACAAACGGAACGGCGATCCTCAGATTTTGGTAGTATCGTGATAAGATAAATTACTGGTAGGCGTTACCTACACAACTAACCCGTAGGAGGTTTTGTATAACAGAATGCTAAAGCCGAAAGCCTATGGGTTTCATTTCACAGCAGAGCGGTCGTCAACGTTGTAAATTGAGGTGTTCTCTTATCCATTTCAGGTGTAAAGGGTAGGCATACATTCACATTACAGCAAAAATTATCCGTAAAATTTGCACGAATGGCTTTTCGGGGTGGGGTAGACAACTAGAAGCTCAATGCAATTTAGGAGCGTCGTGAAGTAGTAGTCGCTGTTGTCAATTTGATGGTTTCCTCCCCCTTGAAAGTACTATTCTCGCAGTGACTAACAGATTCAGATGTTTCAACGGACGTATGCATTTCACGTAAATATTGCAAAATATAGATGAAACTATTTATCTATCGACCGACAGTTCACTATTTGATTTATTGTTGAGCGCTATCACAGTATCCTATATCCTCATGCAAATTATTTAGTTTATCCCAACAATTCCATATCATACTGTTACGTGTCCGCAAGTTATATACGCCCGACGGTCGTTTATTTCTTCTGTTAGCTGTTATGAAATTCAATTCTATAAACTCATATCTACCGGTATGTCGACGTATTCATGCTACGTTCACAAAATACACATCCATCGTGAGATGTATGTATGCCCATAATTTTTTTGTGTTTATATTTCTGCCCCTCACAAAATTGATGACTCGTGAAGTAACTGATACACAGTCGGATAGAAAGTAGGCTTGGTCTGAAAATTTATTGCCCTCAAATATAACGACAACTTCATAAAATCTGAATAAATCATACTTCATACCGACGGCACGGTTGACTTCAGCTCAGTCATAGTGAACTTAGGTAGCATTTTTTTCTTCATCGCCCGAGCGTAATTACTGATCCCCAATCCTAGGCGGAGCGTCATATTTCCTAATTTCTGGCACTAGCGAGGTATATGGAGAGTGTTGGATTCCCAGTGTATGACTATCATTACGGTGGGTGGCAACAGGATGTATGTCACAACCGAGACACAATATTTGTGAACACAATATCTCAAATTCAGCGTTCATGCAACTGTTTGAACTAGGCTCGGATTTCATTATGTCCTTGGTCGGATTCGATATGGGGCAAGTAAGTCGGATTCTCTGGAGCAAAAATAAAATGGAAGTTTCTGAATGAGCTGTACATGTTTTTCAGAGGTGAAGATATATTCCGAACAAATTATTTAAATAAACTAGTAATGAGTAAAGCTAATAACCATGTATATACCGATGTGGCGTTAACGTCGTAGCACCAAGAAAGAATTACATGGACTATTTTCCTCATCGATTCACTGGGCATTTGAGTTTGTCTGCTAACAGAGAGACGGATTCTCTGGCCACAGTTAGGGCGACGTTACATGCGTGGGTGCCAGCTATACGACTATGTACAATCAGGCTACGATGATGCAAACACAGATTGTGTCTCTATTTAACCATGTTATAGCCTGTATTTCATTACGTACATCAACAAATCACAACATTTCATCTGTCTACTTTTGAAAGCATTCGAGATTCGAGACATTTCTATCCATGAAATGATTCTGTTGTTTATTAACCACAGTCCACGCAGAAGCGGCGGAAAGAAACGATTACTATTATAGGGAAAGCATACTGGGCGCGTTATCGGTTAATAGACAGACGCGCCGGTACTGTAGAGAACTAATGCCCGAAAGACGAGAAAAAGTTACCTTTTGCGGAACTAGCGTATTTAGACAACATTCATTTGGTTATTCGGTTGGATAATTATATATACAGTGAACGAAGTCGTCACACGCGCTATGTTTGAGAGTATCTCACTTGCAATCCTGTTATTTCGTTTGCATGAGCTCTATGATGGGAATATAGAATAGGATTGTATTGTTCAGCGTGATTCTACTCTGGAAGGGGAAGGGGTGAGATCCCGAAAGTTGAGATGGACGAAAAAAAAAGAGTTTAAATATGTGATATCCCCCCCATTGGCCATGTCTACTTTTCACAAAGTATCTCACTTGCAATTCAGCTATTTGGTTTCAATGAGCTGTATGATGGAATATAGAATAGGATCGTTGTTGAGATGGGCGAAAAAAAAATTTTAGTTAAAGTATGCGATTTCTCCATGGGCCCATGTCTACCCAACCAAGGAAGTAAAAATAATATATGAAAAAAAATCGGGAATCTCAAAGGGTGAAGAGCAATTTCGTCTCGCAACACTTACCTGGCGGAAAATGGACAGTGCCATTTGTGTGACGTCACGGAGAACAAACCATTCCACGGTATACCGAAATAATATTGTATTGCCATATTTTATGAACGATATATCAAATCTGTTCAGAATGCACTGAAACGGCTTTTCGTGGTGACGTCATGCAAACGTCGTCGTCGTTTCCGGACGGTTGCTACCAGACGAAAATCGCTTCTGTCAGGAATGATCTGTTATCGTAATATTTCTGTTGTCAATTGGGGAGTAGCTGCCTGTTGAGCCTCAAACATCAGCTCTTGAGATACTTCTTCGTGGTGTTCTACCAGTCTATACTTGATGTTTTTCTTTCCTGTTACATGAGCGATGTGAAAGAACAGACCAATGTCCTCCATTCAGATAACTTTGTACCTGTAACCTGATAACTTAACCCTAGTTTCGGTCAGTTGTGCTTATACCTACCTCCATTGCCCAAGCATCTCATAAAAGGTTTCTAGGTCACCAATTGATACCAGTAGGCTATAATAATCTACCCTATATAGTATATACTATACTATGTAATTCTGTATTCATGATTTTCTTGAAAAAATATGACAGTTGGTGAATAACCAACAGAAGTGCACTCGGTGGGAATTTATTGCTTTCGTTTTGATTTTGAATTGACAAAGTCACAAGAGTTTCACAAATATAATGAACCACGTATATAAATAATTGTATGTTACAGGTAGGTGTAATTTTAGCATAACTCGTTCGATACCAGTCAAAGTTAGGGGAAAAGCATATGCTCCATTAAGCACCGATCACATTACTACAACGATGTCATATCGTAGTTTGATTTCGATTCTTGACTCTCGCATGTAATCGTTTATCGTTAAGACTGTTACACCCAGTCACATTGATGAAGAACTTGATTCGCTATTTTGAAAACCGACCAGATGTGGAAAAGTACGAAGAATACCAGAGTTTTTACATGTTTTAATTTTCTCCTAATAATTCATGATACTAAAATCTGCTCTATTTTGAAATTCACTTCAAAATTGTGGGAACGTGCGCAAAGTAGGAAATGACCGCCCGTGATCATATTTCTTATATAGAACATTCACGATTAAATGCCGTTCCAGGATTATTTGATTATTGATGATGATGGGCATCCGGGCTGGAGGCTTGATCTGTCATTCGAGGCCTCTCCAGTCAAATAAAGACGTCGGGTACTATGTCAAGTTCAATTCAAATATTCACTGGAAGGCTAGACAAGGCTAGCGGAGTTTTTTTTTTCTGTTACTGTCCATAGTACGGTGTGATGTATTAGCAATAGCGAGAGCACCTCCCCTGTATATAATAGTGTGTTGTTTGGAAGTTATTCGAGTCCCCATCAAAGACACTTGAATAGATAAAATATGTTATGATCCGAATGCAGTACTCGGGCAAGTTTTTCGTGGACGGAAAACGGGGAGGTGATATTCTCCCTCCATGGTTTACCGTAACGAATTTCCTCTTGCCGATATTACCCTCCAAGAGCTTGGTGGTTGAGCCGTGCGCACCTTATCGTAATAAAGGTTGATTAATGCTACCAGTCATCATGTTCTCCGCCCTCGTTTCGTCGTTAGTTCGTTCGTTCGTCCGTTCTGTTCGTCACATTCACTCAGAAACTTCTAAGCCGTTCGTTGCGTCAGATTGAAACGGTGGGGATTGAAACATGCATACTGGCTATGGCTGAGTTTTTGCATGGTGTGATTAGATTGCAATTAAATTCAATAAAGTACCCCAATTTCCCTAGGGCCATTTCCACTCAGCTCTGTGTGAGAGAGATTTGTTACATTACTCCCTAGCTCAGAGAGCAGGCAGCAATAGTGTTTATCTCATCTGTCAGTAGGTCCAGGTAAAGAGAGCCTAGTTTCACAATGGAATTCATGTCCAGGGGAAGAGATTAATGATTTGTCTGTCACAACATCACGCCTAGTTTCTGTTGGCTGGTATATAGCGAGTGTTCCACATGTTGGGTTGTAGGTCTGCAATGGTCTGTTTTAATGGTGTCATTGTCAGGATTTACAATAGTTGAGATTTCTGGCAGCAAGAGGAGAGATGATTAGTGGAGAGGTATTGGAGTGCATGTTAGGGATAAAAAATTCGGTTCCTCAATCAGTTAACTGACCTACACCTACAGCATATTGCCCGCAGTACCCCAGACCTTTACGATTGCGTTGTAGTGACGGAGCCTGACTGGCTGTGGGAACGGTTGGGTGACAGTCGAACTGTTGGTTACATGTTGTTAATGTTGAGTACCGCACTCTAAAACTGTCAATTGGCGGGCTATATACATATCCTAACCATATTTCATATTCTACCCACATTTACATAATCTCCCCCGGATGAGGTGGTTGTAAGAATTAGGAGAATTATTTGAAGATGGTGCAATGTGAATTTGGATTTAGTAGTTGTTTTGTGGTTTCTAGTCACGTGGGGCGCCTCTTTCGTATAGTTTTCAGTATAGCACGTATGCACTCGATTCAGCCAGTGTGGGCGAATCGCGGACTAAAGTCCGATGTTTAATAGTTTTGCGATGCATTACCTTTAGAGGCTGCTATGGATCAATATCATCTAATGTGAAGCAAATATCGATAACGCGAATTTTGTTGACTCTGGTTGGAGGTTCTCCCTATACAAGAACACGCTATATAGCCACTAATAACCGTGTTTATATGACTATAAACGAAGAGTATGTATGATTCCTCTGCCAAAAAACGTAATCAATGTTTCCGTGCAAGTTCAACATTACCCCTTCACCTAATAACGGCAAACCAGGAAATATTTCACGCCTACTGAACAGCAATTTCCACCATTTTATACAGTGAGGTTTTATATTATTGGAAGGGCAAAAAATCACCCTACTTGATGTGTGTCTCTTATTTTACTTTCGAATTACAATACGTAAGGGTTTTCGAACGGTGATTCGCCGTTGTACAACTACATATCTCACTCAGGTGAAGAAACCCCAGGCCGCAATATGAGGGTTATACCCTTAAAACAAATAACGGGATTGAAATCTGGTACTAGCTCGAGCTCGATTATTGACGCTCGACAACCTGCAAGTTGCATCCGTCCAAAATTTATAGGGGGATTGAAATGTTTATAGTGGAAGAGTGATGAAGTATCCTAATTGGGCGGTGGTGGGGTAGTCGTTATAGGTTTTATGTAGGATGCGATGGTACTGTGTAATGTATTGCATGGTTGCAAGTTTGTAGTTTTTTTGCCATGGTTTGGAGCAGAACCATTACAGTTTACATAAATTAAATTGATTTCTGTGAAGGGCGTTTGTGAGAGATGGTGTTATTGAGAGAGAAACTATACTTGTTATTGGCTTGTTGCACGATATCTAAGGACGGAAGCATGCCCCAAGTTTATGACGCTAGGCCAAGGTTATTCAAGGTCGTTGAGTGGGATAACTAGGAAAACCTTCTCGCACGAATTTCTGTGATGCATGCATGTTCAAATTCGGTATGTGGGTTGCAGTTAATTTTAACCAGACGGCCATCCCGATTGTTCATGATGGAATTACTCAAGGCCGAAGAGGAGAGGGAAACCTCAAACCTAAAAAAGCTTGGAATAACGAGATCGTGACGAAAGCAAACCCTGTATTATGCTTGGAATGGGGTACTTGCGGTTGCCAAACAGGAAGAGGATGATCTCGAGATTACTTCTAGCGTTTAGGACAAAGTCACTGAGGTTCGTGGGGGAGGGGGAAACTTGAGAGCATGTCAGCCGGTATCTAGGGCGCCATCTTGGCGTTGTTACCCCGGCCGCGTCCCAATCCGTCTTCTTCTCAGTAGCCATGACAGGAGCTGTGATTCCGACCATGGGAGAGAGAGAGTGAATGGAATTACAGAATAACCAATCCGAAATGAAAGTCTCACAGAATGAATGACGGAGAACGAGAAGAGTAACTACACTCGCAATTATATCTATGCGCATACTTCGTGAAAACTAAACCCAGGGATTCATGACAGGTCGATCTGTGAACGAAATCAGGTGGTATTACACGTGGTGTTAATTGAAGCGAAACTTGGCCGTGATAGGATTTCAATTATGCGTTTTTTTAATTAAAAGTCGTCTGAGTAAGTGAATAGTTATCGGATAAATAGACTAGTGAAATGAATGTTTAGTTTGAGTATAGGCGAATGAAATATTTGATTATATTTGATAATGAAAAGTTTAATAAGAGTCATGGGCGCTATTAGGTTCGTTGTTCACGAAACGTATTAATAAAAGTAGCTCGACATGAATAATATATTACATAAATATCGAGATCCGTGTATATGATGAAACGGGCATGCGCAGTCAGCAGGGTTTTGGTGTTACAGCTGCACAAAAAGCTTCACGATATCAATACCGGATCCTAAATATGAATTCGTACATGTACAGATATATTACATATACAGGGTCTTGGCTCCGACTTGTAAATTCAGATTGCTTATGATTCTTCAGATTACATAAATGACAATCACCTATCCACTAAATCTAAATTACGGATGTGATTATAGCCGTTGCTATAACAACTGCTGGCTATTAATTACATGGATATAGCACCAACATGTCTATATTGGGCGCTTGATATCCCTGTCATTTGTCTCTGTCCGTATGTAGGGCTCGACCAAATCGTACATACGGAGGCAGTAAGGGGGGATTATTGCAGACGGCCGGATATTCTACATGATACATATAGGCTGTTGGAGTAGGGAGGTGGATAAGAGCGTGAACACATCGTATATTCATATTGGCAATGACAAACTCGTTCATAGTTATAATGCGATGAGGTTCAACACGTGTGATTGTCATGCCCCGGGTAACTGTCTCCACCTCTGCGATTCACGAAGCCAAATAGTCATTGAAAAACTTTATAGTTGATCCATTATTATGGTATTGTTGCTTCGCAGGGGGATCATTTATTTGTTTATTAAGGGTAGTTGCAGGCTGCTCACGTGATCAGGTATACTAGGCAGATTACGGCGACAGTGTGTGGGTTGGATATACTTGAGATGCCGTTGGTTGAGTATTATAGGAATCTGGGGCTACCGGTTCTGTTGACTATAGGCACAGTGGGTTACGGCAAACAGTCGTCCTCTATCGGCGTGCATTTAACTATCTCACAGTACGAGCGCACGTCTCCCCCCCGAGAACCTCCCATTCGTGGGACTGAGGCGAGTGAGTGACAATACCCAAAAAGGTGTATTCGCATTTGGGTGTCGACTTTAGAGCAAAACAATATCCGTTAGCTCACTGGCGTTTTTTTATTTATCACAGATCACTCACATCGTCAACTTATGATAAGATAATATGTAGTCTTTTATATAATCGCACATATCGCGCTATTGCGGGCTGCATCTTTTTCACTGGTCTCATATGCGGCACTGTGTTTTATATCCATATCGACAACCTCGAGCATTCTACGATTACTGAATATGTACGTGTATCGACTGTCTATTCTACACTACCCGTCCCAATGCACTCGTCCACGACATCTAACATTGATGATTTCACATCTAGTCCCGCGACCTTTTGCTTTCTCCTTCCATCGGGCTTGTGAAACGCCTATTAATGAACTTTGATTGAATCCCTTTTTAAAGCCAGATTGACGCCTGTCAAGATTAGATGATGGGGAGACTGCTCCATTTTCGTGCCGATAGGGCTGTACGCAAGGGCCTTAATGATATGGGAAAGGAATACGGATGTTTCTGTGACCACTAAATGGTGCGGATCCTCAGATTGTGGGTATTATTGTTAATATAAGGATGAATTACCGGTCATGCGTTAGCTACATAACTAACTCGTAGGAGGTTTTGTAAAACAGAATGCGAAAGCTGAAGCCTATGGGTTTTTCCTTTCAAAACTAGTGGTCGTCAACGTTGTAAATTGAGGTGTTCCCTTATCTATTTCAGTTAGAGAGTAGGCATACATTCAAACTACAGCCAAGGTTTTCCGTCAATTATGCACGAATGGCTTTTCGTGGTTGGGTAGACAACAAAGCTCAATGCAATTTATATTCCGCGTGCCTGGTCGTCGCTGTGTCAATTTCAAATGGTTTCCCCCTCAAAAGTACTATTCTCTCTCGCCTTGACTAAACAGATTCCAAGTGTTTTCAACGGACGTCTCCATTACACTGAATATAGCAAAATTTAATGGAACTATCTTATATAATGCGTCCGATGCAATTATTTAGTTTATCCCAACAATTCCATATCCTTACTGTTGTCTCCGCCATTCTACTATAGCGCCGGCGTCGTATTATTATCTGCCAATCGGTCCCCCGAGGGCCGATGAATATTGTAAGTCCTTTACCATTTCACCTCTATATATTTTTTATAGGTTGCATCAGCAACGGTTCTATGGTAACGATAGTGGTGTTAAGAACTATCCCTGAGGCGTACCCTATGGTGGGGGGCCATTTGGTGTCGGGTGTTCCCCAAGAGGTTCACTCGCAAAGGTGTCCGTTTGTGCGTTTGCGCGCGTGTGTGTGTGTGTGGTGCGTTTGCGTGTCCGTCAAATATTTATGGTTTTCACAAATATCTCCACTTTGAGGTGGTCGAAACATGTTCAAATTTTGCAATACTCCTAAATAGTCACAAACACACGTTTACACTCCAAAATAGACACATTTCCTCAAAAACCTGGATTCAGGGGAGTAAAATGGCAATTTTGGGGATAAAAAAGTCTTTTTGCCCATTTCTTTCCTTTTTCTCGCTGTTTGTTCAAAATGCATACCGAATAATTTAGACTTCCTAACAAGGTAGGAAGTAACAAAATATGACTGTTTCCCCTTGCCTGAAAGCAAAATTACAAAATAAATTGGATTTTTAGAGAGAAACACACACTATGGTTTGGCAAATTGTGCGTCTTCTTAGAAATATCTGGTGACTGGACTGACTGGATGGTTCATAAGTGTATTTGTGATACACTAAGACAGAAAGTCCCAAAATAAAGATTTCAACCTTACTTCTAGTGAATTTTGATTATAATATTGGAACTTGAGAGAAAAAACCTTCATTCAATACCCCCGTACCCTCACTGACTAACCAGGCAAAATGAGTACGGGGAGGGGGGGGGGGGTGGGGAGGGGGTGTAGAGGTGATATTTCAATTGATTCTCCCATTTATTAGTTTACTACATCATTCAAATCATAGCACCGACAAAGCCTGGGAGCCTGGATACTCCTAACGGGTGGTTGGAACATCGGCTATCACCTACTCTTGGGCTACCATGCTAATTTACGGTACGATGTGTAGTATATGGTATACCCCAGGAAACTGGCTGTTTTGAGATTAGTGTTTGTTAGCTGTATACGGTAGGGATTAGAAGGTAGGTTAGGGTTAAGTGGGATCAGGGGTTAGGTTTTAGGTGTTGGTACGAAAAGCTTTGGATTATACAATCTGGACTCGACCACTAACCATTCCAGACCTGAATAGCATAATTTTTCATTCAAACACAACCCCTGTTGGCTCACTAGAAGCCATTGATCCCCACTAAAAGGCCTGAAAAGGACTCATTTTGTTTGACCCAACTGCCCCCATTTTCGAACCAGAATTCATATTTTAGGCGGAAATTGGACACCAACCTGAAATTCATTGAAACAAAGCTCAAAATTCATATCAATAATAATCCAATGTCACCGTTGCATGGCCCACATTTTCTTCCCATCGGTCCCGAAGGCCGATAGATATTGTAGTCAGTTTACCATTTCCCCTATATATACTGTGATGTTTTGGCCATAGCACGATGTTATGGTACGATAGTGTGGTTGAGAACTGTCCACTGATGGGTACCCTATGTGGGGTGGCCCATAGGTCGGGTGGATGTTCCACCAATGAGGTGCACTCGCAAGGTGTTAGTGGTGGATCAGGTTTGGTTTTGGTACCCAAGATTTTATATTCTAATTGGAACTAACCCTAACCCCCACCCCTAATTCCTAACATTAATCTCATACATCCAGGCTGACATGGCTATACATTATCCGATCATGCAATTTTAGCCTAGCCTTTGCCTAATGTTAACAGCCTAACATAACAATGGGAATTTACTCTCCAAGCAACATCATACAGTCTATGACGAGTATACTATAGGCTAGGCCTATAGTTGACTCCACATGAAGTGTTTTTCCCCTAGTCAAATACTGTATTAGTCAAATGGCACCGATAACCTACCCCGTTTCCTGAGCCCAGAGCAAGTTATTACCAGGTATACTCCCGGCCTAAATTTCCATACTCCGCCTGGAGTTTGACGCAGTGAAGTTTTTGCGCTGAATGACTGCTTGATTAGTTTAGCGAAAGTGTCTAGACAATGCTGTCAAGGATGAAATTCACATAATAACATGGAACATTTTGGAGAGAAAATTATCACACCTGGTGCCAATTCATGTGAATGTATCCAAATTGCACAGACGAATCTGTGTGCTTTCCGAATAAAGGCAGAATGGATCCTAGCTGAGGAAGCTAAACCCCAAATTTGGGCCAGAAGCCGAAAACAAATATGGGTCTTTTTTTTGAAGGGGAACCGCTGGGGATTTACATCAAGGTGTAAAAGTGGGGCTTTTATACAGTGTTATTCCTCGAGAGAAAACCAAAATTCACCGACAGTCCGGAGGTCAAATGAAAGGCTCAGAACGGGAAATGGAAGAGGGAAAGCAAGAACATGTAGTGGAACTTGCCACAAAATTCCAGTAAAGTTTGGGAATAAATTGAATAACGCTAGAAAATTTTAGTGGACCCAAAATGGCATTGAGGGTAGGGGTATCGTGAGGTACGGGAAGCCTGCTTTTATATGCTCCGCATAAAGTTAGAGGTCACCACTTACCCCCGCCCCCCTCCACCTCAACCCCCACCCCCTCCCTTACACCCCCATCCTCTCCCTCTCCCACTCATCGTGGGCCGATATACCTGGGAAGAAATGTAGCTTAATGATATTAATTTGCATAAAATTTGGAGAACGACTGCTAAAATATCGCCATTCACTATCCCGAATGGAATTTTCTTCCAGCCGATCTGGAAGGGTCTGACAACCACACAGGCTTCAATTTTAGTCCTAACTAGTCCCTGGATACTTTACAATAAGCTCACACCAGAAGCTAGACTCAGTGGTTCCCAACCTTTTTCTCCCATTTCCCCCTTTGCCTTACGGGGCGAAGTCGTTCCCCTTATGAAATACTTTGTAATTGAAGGTTGATAGGTGGGGGAGAATGCGGGAAGGGTTAACTTGCGTATGTTAGAAGTGTTTGGACAGAAGATTCAAAATTATGCACATGATTACCGCACCTCTGTATACATTTTGTTTTTTCTCCCTGAAATCTTGAATTTTCTCCTGGGGAAATTTCCTCCTGTGGGAACCACTGATCTATACCGTCTGCTTTCCCTGCTCACTTACTATTGCACAACTGCATTTTTATCCAGCTATCCCAGCATTTTACATGCAGTATAATTTTCTGAATGGTTCTGACACGTCTGAAGACTGATTTTATGGAGCCTATGAGATATGCACTCCGAGTGGATTGCCCTCTTTCTTCTTCTTTTAGCTGCTCTAAGCAACCAATCTAGTAAACTTATTCTTGCCGTAGTCTACGTAGTCATGCTACGTTCACAAATCATACATCCATCGTGAGATGTATGTCAGCCAATTTTCCTTGTGTTTAATATTTCACAAATTGATGACTCGTGAAGTAACCATACACAGTCGGATGAAAAGTAGCTTGGTTTGAAAATTTATTGCCCTCAAATATGACGAGAACTTTATAAAATCTGAATAAATCATAGTTCATACGCACGGCACGTTGATTTCAGCTCAGTCATAGTGAAATTAGGTAACTTTCTTTATTTTTTTTATGCGCCCCCATGATTAATGATCCCCAAACCTTGGCTGAGCGTCAGATTCCTAATTCCTGCACTCTCGCGTGGTCTATGGGAAGTTGTGGATTCCCTGCAGTGTACATTACTACCATTACGGTGGTTGGCAACAGATGTTTTGCCAACCAGACACAATATTTTGTGTTAACACGAAGATCCTCAAAGCAGCGTCCATGCAACGTTTTTGAACTAGGCCCGGGATTTCATGATGTCCTTGGCCGGATTCGATATGGATGGAGCATGCAAGTCGATTCTCCCAGCAAGTAAAATGGCAAGTTTTCTGAATGAACTGTACAATGTTTTTCAGAGGTGAAGATATATTTCCGGCATTATTTAAATAAACTAGTACTCTAGAGTAAGTCTGATAACCATGTGTATACGATGCTGCGACTAAAGGTCGTAGCACACCGCGAAAAAGATTACATGGGGGAATCTTTCCTATCGGTTCACTTGGCATTTGAGTTTTTCTCCCGACAGAGCGCCGGATTCCTCTGGCCACAGTAAGGGCGACATCACCCGTTTAGCATGCGTGGTTGTCGCTATACGACTATGTACAATCGGCTCCATGACGCAACCAAGATTGTTCTATATTACCCAATTTATAGCCTGTATTTTATTACGACGTACATCAACAATCACAACATTTCATCTGTCTACTTTTGAAAGCATTCGAGACTCGGTCGATGTACTGAAAGTGTTTTCTATCCTGAAATGAGTCTGTTGTTTATAACCACAGTCCATGCAGACGCGGCGGAAAGGAACGATTACCATTATAGAGAAAGCGTACCGGGCGTGTATCGGTTAACAGACAGACGTGCCAGTACTGTTTAGAGCTCCGCTGAAGACGAGAAAATCACTTTTTGCGGAAACGAACGACCATACAACATTCATTTGTTAATCGGTTGGATACTTATCTATACAGTGAACGAAGTCGTCACACGCGCTACTGTTTGAGAGTTCTCACTTGCAATCCTGTTATTCGTTTCCAAAGCTATATGATGGGAAATATCATAGATTGTACAAGCGTGATTCTACTCTGAAGGGAAGGGGTGAGAAACCCGAAAGTTGAGATGGACGAAAAAAAAACAGATTTGAGTTTAAATATTTGATATCCCCATTGGCCCATGTCTACTGTCCACAAAGTATAATAATAATAATATAATAATACTAAAATAATAATGATGAACCGGCTTTTCATAGCGCGAATAAATCCAAGAGTCCCCCTCAAAGCGCTTTAAAAAGATTAAAGACGAAAATAAAACATCAAGGAAGTAAAAAGAACCCACAAGTATCGAGTGAAGAAATGTGGCAAGATAGCACGCAAAGCAGGCCACTGGAAACAACAAGATGCAGAGTGTAAAAACAATAGAAAGTGAATAGAAGTGAATAAAACTAAAAATACTATAACATTTAACACGAAGGAGGACAATTACCAAGTTACTGATTGAAAAGCAAGTTTTTCAGCTTGAATTTTGAAAGTGGTCTAAAGTGGAGCAAGTCTGACATGCTGAGAGAGTTTGTTCCACTCTGTGTGTGCCGGCTTCACATAAAGGAGCGAACGGCCGTAGCAGTGTGGCCGGGGGTTTGGCGGTTTCAGTAGTTTTGGGTAGAAGAGCGGAGAGACAGGGAGGGACGTATGCTGTAATTAGCTCTGTCAGGTAAGCGGGGCCCAACCATGTAGCATCTTGAGGTTGAGCATGTAACTTTAAAATGCTTCTTTTGGGTCGTCAGGCAACCAGTGCACTCACTCTCAGAATATTGGAGATACTATCATGCCTCTTTGCTTTGCGTTGTCGAATCGGGTAACCGTACAAAATGAGTTACACTGGTCAGGCGGGATGTACCTAGGCGATGAACTAGTTTCTCGGTAGTGGCTGATCAAGATACTGCCAACTTCTACCAATGTTCCGATAGCAAACGTTTGCCGACGACCAATGTGTTAATGTGCTCCGACATACATAAGAAATCGCTAAAATGACTCCAAGATTACGAGCTGACGAAGGTTTTAACCCGTCTATCTCCGAACCCTTTTAGCAGTTACTCTGGTACGTTGTCTCGAATTGCGCGACTTAAATAAGAACTTCGGTTTTTGCTGCCATTCAGCTTCAACTTGTTGCCAATCGTTCAAGACTTGACATCGGCCAGACATTGCTCCAATTCCCAATGCACATCTTTTTCGTTGGAGGGGTTTCACAGCATATACAGGTTGGGTGTCCGTCAGCATATGACATGCAACTGGATTTCCTTTTGACGATATACATGTGTCCTCGAGAGGCGATGTACATAGTGAAAATCACGGGTCCCGCTACTGATTCTTGTGGGAACCCACCTTTTACCTGGGAGGGGTCCAGAAAGGCTGTTACCACAGCAACAGCCCTGGCTCCGATTCTCGAGATAAGATTTAAACCAGGTGAGTGCATTGTCGCAGATTCATTCGCTTCTCAAGTCGCGTAGTCAGACATTGTGCGGATATGGTTGTCGAAAGCAGCAGAAGTCTAGTAGACTAGTAATGCTTCTTCACCCTTGTCTATACATTGGAGGAGATCGTTAAAGACCGGAGACGTGCTGTTCAGACTGCAGTTATGCGAATAAAGCAGATTGTCTTCCTCTTTGAAGATCGGTGTACCGGAGGCGGCCTGGAGTGGTTCAACGCGACACGCTCGACTAGTTGGCCGTCGAAGCGAAGCAAGAGTGGATAGGGGACGTATTGCTCATATCATTGCAATCTAGCGACGACTTCTTGATGAGTGGCTTGACACGAGCAGCCTTATAGGCTCCGGGAAACAACCAGAGCCAACGAACAGGTTTTAGGATCTTGGTCATGATCGGAAGGCGCCAGCAAATCAGCATTGTTCATAAACAGTGATGCTGGTAAAGGTCCAGGTGTGTCACGATTTTCTGGGTGACTTGCAGATGATTCGACGGACTTGTTCCTCTGATACTCCTGGAAACTCAGCAACGGAGGAATTCATCCATAGGACGATAAAACAACAGATGCGGCTGCAACTGAGGCTGCGTCAGAGATGACCTGATCATTTGCACCTTCTGCTCGAAGAACATAGCCAAACCCATGCCAGTTCTGTGAGTGTTTCGTGGAGTTAACATGGGGGTCGGAGCAATTGAAAGTTTATTTAGACTCTGAACAGCTCTTTCTGATCACAGCCGCTATAAACTGACCTGTGTAAGATGTCTTGGCCCTCATGAGCAAAGTTCCTTTGTAACAGAGCAGCTTTCTTGAAACGCTGCCTGTGTATTTCCAGCCCCGAGGACTTCCATTTTCTTTCACATGAGCATTTCTTTCGTTTGGGCGCACTCGCAGGGTATCATCAGACAATGGGCATGCGGGCGAAGTGAACCGTACGGATTTTCTCTGGAGAGTTGTTCATCGAGAATGTGGGAGGGCACTGTGATATTGATGAACAAGTTCTCAAGATCCTCAGAGGGTTGGTGGTCAGGATCGATGTGCGATTTGTCGTGACGTTATCGCATTGACAAGATCGATGTGTTCAGCTTTCGGTGTTGTTCGGATCGTTACAACTTAGTAGGCTTGGGTCGCATCACATCAAGTTCACATTTAACGGCAAAGTGATCAGATGGAAGATCACGAACATTTGATGTCGTAGAGACAAAACTGTCCGTATCCTCGATTATAACAAGATCGAGGGTGAGTCCTTTGGCATGGGGATATTAGAGCCGGTAACATGTTGACGAAGAACCGGCTGCTGAATTGAGAAGATCAGTCAGACGTGTGGCCATCACGATCAATTGCGTTGTCCATGTGCAAATTAAAATCTCTGCGCATAGCAAGCGGCACTGGGCAAGGGAGATAGTCTCCAAACAGTTTAGAAAACTACTCAAGGAAAAGCGAACAATCTCGCTTATGCCGAACTGACAGTGGGGACGATATATAGTCAGTAATATGAAGGTTGCTGCATTATGAGGATAGGACGGAGAGGTCCATACATTCGAAGGATGAAAAAAGGCCCGTTGGTCTATCAGTAGTGACCGTAAATAATTCGTAAGAATGACACAGATACCACCACCAACGCGGTCTTCTGTTTTTGGGAACTTGAAAAGCGGGAGTTGGGAGTGTGTTTACAATGTCAGCAACTGCGCGGTTGTCACGTGGATCTTCAGTTAGCCAACTTTCAGTCACCGAGAGAATATAAAGTTTATTGCTAATGATGAAGATCACGATGAAGCAGGTTGCCCGGGCGTTTCATAGATTTAGCGTTCCATGTGGCAAACCGTACTTTGTTGTTCGACGACACCCGGTCCCGGAGTAAAGAAACATTACCAGTTGTCGTTGCCGTGGAACGAATCGCCGAGTCGGTAAATCTGAGAGTTAGAGGATAGCCCATTTACCCGATGCCTGTGGAGACTCAATAGATCTTCGTTGGCAGCAACGAAAGATACGTCGTAAGCTTACTCTTAAGCCCCTCAATTTAATCCACAATGATGGTCGGAGAGGCGAGTAGGATCAATAGTGTTTTCCTATTGTCGTCCGCTACCCAACAAAAAGTCGAAGCACTGAGTACAATATGGATTCATGGTGAAATTAGGATGTATACAACGGCACAACGTTAGGCATATAGCGTTAGGCTCTCAGCTGAAGCTACGACGTATAAGTTGAAACTAAACAGTTCAATCAAAAGAAGCAAAAGAAGAAAAATCCGTAAGAGTACAGGCAAGCTACTTACAGGCAAATAAATAAACCACCCACTGGTAGGAATATAAAACAGTTTTAAATTCCTAAAAAAGTAAGATATGAATGAATTTCAGAACTACTAATGAAAGGTGCAGCCATTGCCGGCGCTACACCAATATATAAAATAGAAAAGTATCTCATCGCAATTATGTTATGTTATCTCCAGAGCGATAGATGAAAAAATAGAATAGGATTGTTTTTGAGATCGGCGAGGAAAGGACAAACAATTGAGTTCAAATATGAGATTTCTCTATTAGCCCGTGTCTACTCAACCAGAAGAGAAAAAAAAAAAAATCGGGAAGGGAAAATCTAAGTTCGAAGAAGGCAATGTCCTCACGGAGAACAAACCATTCACGGGTTATATACCGCAAATAATATTGTTATTTTCATATTATAATAACGATATCACAAATCTGTTCACTTGCACTGAAACGGTTTTCCTTGGTGCCCATGCAAACGTCGTCGTCGTTTCCTGGTGGTTGCTATACCAGACGCATCGCTTCTGCAGTGGGATGATCTTCATCGTAATATTTTGTTGTCATTGGGGAGAGTTGCCTGTTGAGCCTCAAAATCAGCTCTTGAGGATCTTCTTCGTGGTGTTCTTCCGCTATCTTGATGTTTTTCGTTCCGGTTACATGCGCGATGTGAAAGAACAGACCAATGTCCTCTAATCAGATAACTTTGTACCTGTAACCTGTTAACTTAACCCTAGTTCCCTAGTTTCAGACAGTTCTGCTATACCTCTCCATGAAAAGCATCCTCATTCAAAAGTTTTATGTTCACAATGAAACAAGTAGGCAAATATATACCCTATACTATACTATGTATTCTGTATTCATGATTTTCTTGAAAAAAATATTACAGTCTGGTGAATAACCAAGAAAGTGCACTCGGTTGGGAAATTTATTGCCTTCTTATTTGAATGTAAACAAGATTTCCACAATATAATAAATCATGTATGTAAATAATTGTATATTACGGGTTCGGCACCAGTCTAGACTCTCGCATGTAATCGTTTATCGCTATGACTGATACACCCAGTCAAATTGATGGAGAACTTGCAGCGGTGGGAGAGGTGGGGTGGGGGGGGGGGGTGGCATGGACTACGAGGCGGAAGTAGGCGGACAAGTTGTCTTTCCTAAAAATTCGGGCAGATGTAAGGTAGCATACCGCTGAAAGAGCCCTCATTGACACACTAAACAGGATCTCTTCCGTAGCCTGTCGAAGCCCATCGGGAATACTCGCCAAGCACATGCCACCCAACATATGGTAGGTAATGAGTGGACCTGCCCGTGGCCTTTCCAATATCGAATACTAATTCCTTCCTTCCTTGACCATCGAATTGTTCGAGCGCAAAGCGTTAAAGGTTATCGCACTGTTTCGGAACCTCGACATTATGGAAACTCCATGATAGCAATTCCCAAAATACCAGAATTTCACACGTTCCCCCTAATTCGACCGCTTACGCCTACAGCATGATCCGTTCAAAGTACTCATACTAGACACACCTCCCAAGTTTCACTTGATCGAGCTAAACATGTCTGACCTTATTTATTACAAGGTAGGCGTCACACACACACACATACACACTCCCACAGACACACCAACACACACACACTTACACACACAAACACCCCACCTACCCACCATACAACCCATACCTACATACATACATACATACATACATACATACTACATACATACATACATACATACACAAACGCACACACACAGACACACACACACACACGCCACGATTGACTGTATAATTCCTTGCATGGGACTGACCGGTCCGAGATTAAAAAAAAAACGTAGACAATAGCCAAAACTGTTTCGCGATTCCTTGCCATAGCTGAAAGCTAGTGCTACTATGTAAAAACCATAAAACTTGGTATTCTCCTATTAATATTGTCGTTTAACTTTTGTCAGTAACAGACGTTCCCATCTGCAAGTTTTTTTCACATAGAACAGCCCCTAATTTTCACATAAATTATGCAATTAATTGGCTGTAGCAAGTACACACAAAAGTCATAGATAGATATAACAGTTCCTTGTCCATTTCAAAGAAACAGAAAATTGATTTCCGCCGACCGTACAACATATGTAACATCTATTACTCCTGCTTGTTGGGTAGGTATTGGTTGATAACTTGATGGGCTTGATTTCAGACATCCATCTCACTCTGTTGACCTCAGATAAGCTTCGACCTGACCACACACCCATATGGGGAAGGGGGGGGGGGGGAGGGGAGAAAAACGCAACAAGCACGGACGTCGGTCGGGTTTCAAATATAGCAGGTATGCACGTATTGTCCGACTTAGGATAGAGGCTCGGCAGGGCTGGGTAAATGCGGGTCATTCTGTCATTGTCCCAGATGTTAAAAGATATCTGTTCCCCTTGTCTAATTAACGTTGAATAATGTTATTATTATTATTTTAAAACAGAATAGGTTTTTGGATACATCTAAAGTGCTTAATTTCACCCAGGCCTTTAGAAAGGTTTGTCATTCATCTACTGTTGTAAGGCCCACCCGGCTCAAAAAACTCAATTGTTTGCCATTTTGTGGCGAAGACCTGCCAATGCTTGAGTGGGGTGGGGGTTGGTAGGGTCCGATTTCCCGTTGTGCTTGGTTCGTTTTGTGTTCTGGGTCACCCGCGGTGATGGGTTCTTACATGTTAGCAGCTATTGTTGGAACAGTGTATCAAAGAGGAAGTTCTCCTGCACCTACCTTCTGGTGTTTCAGGTTTTTCTTCCCAGTGAAACCTGTCAGGGGGCACTCCACCCCCACATTCTGCCATAAAAACTACTGGTGGTTCCCTTTTAAATTAGCTTTAGATTGGCCTACTTACCAATAAAATAAGAAAATTAGAATAAATAAGATACATTTAAGAATCTACCAATAAATAAATCATCAAAGTTTGCCATAGGTCCTGGTAGTCAGAGTATGCATGGCTACATCTAGAGCTTAATACCCAAGTCAACATTGCAGGTTTAATCGGTGTGGTTCCTTGGGACAACATGGGGCAGGCTATATGCTCATTAACTGCAGTGCCAGAAGAAATATCCGTCTGTCCAGGGAATTTGGGTGTGTATATTAATGAATAGGTGGATAATTGGGAGTCATAGAGGTGTATTTACAGTAATATCTACAAACTTTCACTTGGCTGGCACTGAAGGTGCAGGTTTCCTCAAATTGGTATCACGTACTGTACCCCTGCCTGAGGGATATATATCGGGGCACTGGGCCCAATTATGTCAATTTTTTTATAGCTTACACAAGCATCCTAATTTTGCTGAGTGGCAGGTGGGCACCGACATTTCATGTTAATATTAGGTTCAAAACAGGACGACATGTAGCTCCCATGCACTAGCAAAACTGCTGCAGGTTTCGCCTCAGACGAACGAAACTTTTCATTACAACATCCCTCTAAAATGTTTTGTTGCCAAATGTCAATGTCAAACGTCAAATTTAGCAACATTCCAGTGTTTAGGCTTCTCGACCTTTCACACATGTTCGTATTCCCGGAAATAGCTCTCGTGATAGGAGTGTTTGTATTACATTAGTCCTAATTCACTTTATGGTTTTGTTTCACACAACACGACGATTGGTCATCACAAAAATTAGCACTCCGTGTTACAGGTCAAAAGGTCAAATAAGGTCAAAAGGTCAAATGAGGTCAAAGTCGGTCAGCAGATGTAGTCCGTCCAGTCGAACTAAACTTTCCATTCCATAACGACTCCCTCTAAAATTTTTCCGTTGCCATGATTATAAGATTGTCCTATGGTGACCCTAAATGACCGTTCCCTAACACCAAAAACAATATGGCTCATCCTCACCATACGTGCAACCCACATAACTAATTTTGAACTTGATACATGCTCGCGTTCCTTAGATATCGTGATGACAAGCTTTTTGAACTTTGCCCTCTCTGTACCTTGAATGAGGGTCAGGGGTTGAACCTTGAGCTGGCAACCCAAAAAAATAGGGTCCATCCTCGGTGGGTGTGTTCCTATCATGTCCAACCCACATACTTGATTTGAACTTAATACATCTTGCTTCTTCAGATATCGGCTGACAAGGGGTCATCACACACACACACACGAGACAGAGACCACACGCATACACACACACATATACTCACGTGCTTGATCTGATATATCCCTTTGCTCGGCTAGGAAATCAAAAGTAATGGATATCATCGTCTTTCCGATGGCGACTCGAAAATTCCTGTCAATCCACTAGACTATCTTCTTTACGCCCAGTAATGTTACAGCGCGGTCTGGAAATGGAAATCAATGGAATCGTGCGGAATCGGCCCAATGAATAATTGTTCCATCTTGTCTTACCCCCGAGTGAGTTGACAAATCGTTTAACGATAACGTTCCATAATAATTCATGATAATAAAAATCTGACTATTTTAAAATTCACTTCAAAATCAAAATTGGTGGAACGTGCGCAATATAGGAAATGAGGAATAGCAAAGTAGGAAATGACCGCCCGTGATCATCTTTCTTACGATTACCGATTAAATAAATTATGGCCGTTCCAGGATTACTTGATTATTGATGATGATGTATATCCCCCAAAAGGCATCCGGGCTGGGGCCTGATCTGTTATCGAGGCCTCTCCAGCCATATAAAGAACGTCGGGTACTATGTCAAGTTCAATTCAAATCTTCACCGAAAGTCTAGACAAGACTACCGGCAGTCGTTGTCTTTTTCTTCTGATACGGTCCAGTATCACGCAATAGCGAGAGCGCCTCTCTGTATATAATAGTTGTATTGTTTGGAAGTTATTCGAGTCTCCATCAAAGGACACTTGAATAGATAAAACGTGTGTTATGATCCGAGTGCCGTTCCCTTGTACTCGGGCAAGTTATTCGTGACCAAATACAGGGAGGTGATATCCTCCCTCAATGGTTTACCGAAAGGGGTAGGTTGGCCGCGTATCGAATTTCCTCTTGCCGATATTACCGTCCAAGAGCTATGGTTGTGAGCGTGCGCGCCGTATCGTAGAGGGATTAATACTTTAAGCTGCGGAGAGCAGCTCTACAAGTCATCATGTCTCTCCGCCCGTTCGTTCGTTCGTCCGTTCGTCCGTTCGTCCGTTCGTCCGTTCTGTTTCGTCACGGTCACTCAAACTTCTGAACACGTTCATATAGCCCGATCAGTTGAACTTCTTGTGGTGGATGATACATGATACTGCTAGGCGGAGTTACATTTTTGTTTGCATAGTGTGATTAGATTTCAATTAAATTCCCTCAATTACCCTTCCCCCCCAATTTCCCTAAGGCAATTCCCATTCGGCTCCTGTGAGAGAAGATGGGTTACATTATCTTCCCTAGCTCTGCACGAAGCAGGCAACAGCAGCAAACACTATAAATAGTGTTTATCTCATCTGTCAGCAGGTCCAGGTAAAGAGAGCCTAGTTTCACAATGAGATCCAGGGGAAGATGATTTGTCTGTCAACACATCACGCTTTAGTTTCTGTTGGCTGGCAACCCAGGAGGAGATTGTTTCCACATGTTGGGTTAGTCTGCAATGGTTTGTTTCAATGGTGCCATTGTCAGGATTTACCATAATTGACATTTTTAGCAGTTCAGGGAGAGAGCCTGGTAGGGATAAAAACGAAATTCGGTTTCTTATAAGTTCAGTTCAAACTGATCCTTCACCTACAGCATATTGCCCGCAGCTACCAAGACTTTTACGATTGCGCGCGTTTAGTCAGTTAAGGGCCGGTCCCACTATAACGATTGTCTATCGTTCTGATACACGATCTTTATAGATTTCAGGCTGAACCAGCAAGGCGGGGTTGGGTGGTAACAATTGTCATGAATACTAGTACATTATCACAATACCTTCTCAAGATCGAAAGTGTTCGAAAGAAACCTCATTCCTAAATGACGTCATATCGAAAAATGGTAAGAGTCGTACGATAAATCGTTGAGCTTAACGATAAATAGGAAATATGTGACTATCAAAACGCCGGGAAGGGCTTTTCCACATTGGAATGGTTGGGCAGTAGCGAATCAAGTCCTCCATCCATGGGGAAGGGTGTTCCAGCCGTCATCTTAATAGGCCCGGGATTAATCGGCCTGAACCAATAATATCGGATCGTTGCACGACACGAGATCGTTATAGTTTGACCGGCCTGTTTTAGTGGAGGAGTCTGTCTGGTGTGGGAACGTTGGGTGTCGGTTCAGACCTGTTACCTGTTGTTAATGTTTATTACCACACTATATAGGTATAGATATAGGAATTAGGAAAATTATTCGAAGATGGTGCATTGCGAATTTGGATTCAGTAGTTGTTCTGTGGTTTTCTAGTCACGTGAGGCGCCTCTTCCATGTAGTTTTCAGTATAGTACATATGCCCTCGATTCAGCCCCCAGTGTGGGAGAATGCGGACTAAAGTCCGATGTTTGATAGTTTTGCGATGCAATACCTTTTGTCATGGATCATTATCTGAAGTGAAGCAAATATCAATAACGTGGAATGTTGCTGACTCTCCTTGGGGAGTCTTCCCATACAGATTACACTATAGCCACTTATATACCGTGTTAATATTGTATAGTGAATCATGTTTTTTATATTTTTTAAAAATGCAAAAAAAAAATCACCCTACTTGACGTGTTTCTTTTATTTTACTTTCAAATTACACTACTTAAGGTTTTTCGAACGGTGATTCGCCGTTGTACATATCTCACACAGGTAAACAAACCGCCCGTCCGCTATACGAGGGTTATACCCTAAAACCAACCAACGGGAATTGAAATCTGGATACAGACGAGCTCCGATATTGACGCTTGACAACCTTCAATTTGCGATCCGTCTAAATATTATAGGGTGAAATTGTTTATAGTGAAAGGGATGAGGTAACCTCTCGGGCAGGTCGGTATCGGTATTGTAGGATGCGATGGTACTATGTATGTATGGCGTGATTTTAAGTTGTAGTGTTGTTCCGTGGTTTGGAGGCAGTGACCACCATGAATTTAAATTATTTCTTGTGATATTGACTGGAGTATATAATCAGTTAACCGAGTAGGCTATAACCATTTTTAAAAAACGTAACGACGTACCATTTAGAGTAATTTATACCGTTCTCCAAGCAATTAGATTACATACTGCATGTGACTGTTGTTGTTTGCCGTATAGTTTGTGATGCATAACAGAAGTTCAATCAACAAATACATTAATCGTAGGGGGTCGCGCTCGAGGTTATGTAACCCCGAGCAAGGTAGTTGTAAGCAATCCGTGTATTTTTGTGTTATAGTTATATTCGTCCTATAGTAATGTAATTAGAAGTGCCCCAGTAGTAAGAGGGATAATTTGGTTATTTTATTCAATCAGTAACTTTAAGTCGATTGCCATCTTACAGGATACATTTGACATGGGGGGCTTGTCTGAAAAAAATCCCTTTAGTAATAAATGAATATATCTAGATTCTAGAGTCCTGCAAGCCTTCAAACTGATAGCACAGATGGAATTTGAAAGCGAACATGTAAGAACCCCGTATTCAATATTTCAATTCCAACGTGCTGTCTTGATACGCCATGTTATTTGAAAAAAAGAGGCGAAACGAATTTACTCCGAATGAACACACACCACGAAAAACAAACAAATAAAAAACAACCTCGCCACTCCTCCAACCCCACTGAAGACTCACAGCAAATACCTGGTTAAACAGAGAGGCAGGCAATTACCATGAAATAAGGTTTTCCTTCAGTTGATACCTTAAAATATTCAACAACATCAATAATCAATAGACCTGGCCCCGTTCCACAAAGAGTTACAATCGATCTTACGCTCGATAAGTAATGGTTATCATCACAATATTTTCGTTGCATAGTTTACATTAATGAAATTTGCCTTGTTCTCATCTATCAGCATTCTAAGACTGACGTGACAATCTCCTCCTGCACGATATGGAATTGCGGGCCTTCGCATCAGCATAAAACGACACATTTTGATACCGTATATTTATTTACACGGTTCATTTGCAACGTTTATTTAGTTTTCGAAATAAGTTCCACTTCAGGCGCGTACCGAGAGATTTGTTCGGGGAGGGGGGGGGGGGTGGTTGAGGTCGGAATCCAAGGGAAGTGCGCCTCATAAATGGCCTTACCCTCCCTACTGGCGAGTAAGTACAATCTATGGCACCTAGACACATGCTGCTGCAATAAATTTTGCAGGAACACAGCTGGAAAAACTTCCAATAAATGCAAAAAAAAAAAATTGTGTTAAAATTTATTGGTCACTTGGGTCTGGGGGGGGGGGGGGTTCTGACCCCCCGTGGGGTACGGCCACTGTTCCACTTGACTGTGTAGTACATGCACGAGTTTCCGTGCCATTCCCCCCCCCCCGCCCCTATCGTCACATAGTACACTGCGTAATAAATAGCATAGTTTCGTATCACTGAAACTCAGGCTAGGGTGAATTATTATTATGTACTAATACAGAGTATATCAAAATACCAGAACTGTATGAAAATGTGCGAATTCCAATTCCAATTGTCGATTTTCTTCCGATGAAAATAAACCATTCCTAAACAAACATCCTAGATACAATCAGTGTATAAATTAGTAGAGGTTTGGACCTAGATTGAACCTTTGCCGAGTTGGCCTATGGCGAAAAGCAATAAAAGATCGTATGAAATTTATCTTCCACCATAAAATAGCAAATCGTTAAATAACGTGTGAGGAAGTTTACGCATACCACAGGCCGACCATCTCACTACAGATACTGTCGCTACAATACTATGTGTGAGGTATGAAAGGAGTTCGGGATCCAGAAAGGATCCCCTTCTCCACAACGTTAAAAAAAAACTGCTGTAGCCAGATGAATAAGTATTGGTATTATTTTTGCACATCACTGTAAAGACCACGAAAAAAAGATGAGAGGCACTTGGGAGGAAAAACCGAGAAAAAAAAACCCTTTTTCATTTCTTGATTTCTCCTAAAGCACGGATGGCAGAGACACGAGGACAAAAATCGGTATAACCCACCCTGGGGGGGGAAACGGAACCATGACCTTTCAAAAGGGAAGGGAAAAATTCACGTTCCCTCACACACCTAAACCAGCCATGTTTTTTTGTATTTTCAGAATATTTCCTATAAAATAGGTGAAGTTTAAAATAGGGGTGACCACTGGCCCCCAGAAGACTCATGGTTATGGAGCGTTAACCCAATAAAAAGAGTGGCAGCCGAAGATAGTAGAGTGAAGGAGGGTGAAAAAAGGAAATTCACCCCAGAAAAAACTACACGTCTTCCCCCGCGGCCACCTCCCTCGCACCGGACACCCACTCCCGCCGATCTTCTCGTGATAAACAGGGTCCCCAGAGAGGTTTTAATCCTGTTACCTGGCATTGGTAGTGATATTTTAAACACAAAGGCTTGTTGCTTTGTGGTGCGGATCAATATCTTGTTTTTATTTTAAGTTGTTGTCAGATTGATTATTCTTTCCTTCTAGAGTTGGTGTATTGCAAGACGATAATACTTGTATTGGTGGAGTAGAAAATAGGCCACCTTGATGAGGGCTTAAGGAACCAATTAGAAAGAGATACTTCCTATTCTACACGGTTGGGAATATATGAAACCGAATATAGTCAATTACGGACCTTTGTATATTCTATTGGGCATAATCTTCTAAGAGTAAAACTGTACATTTAGTATGGAAATTATATGATAAGTGTGAGGTTTAAAAAACGTAGTGTGATTCGAATATAACCAGCCAAAGACTTAGCTTTCTCTGTTAAGGGTATTGCAGAATTAAATAAGCTGAATATGATTTCGATTATTGTGGTTTGCTGTTATTTTTTTAGAATTGGTGAATGGAATTAGATTTGATTTAGAGGGAATTTATTTTTTATTCTCCAAATAATTAGAGGGCTTGTCTATATGTATCCGATGTGCGCCAGAGATTAAAACGGTTTCAGTTGGACATTCCCCCCCCCCCAACCCCCCCACACACGCACACACTTTTTATTCAGCGTCACTAATCTCTGATATTTTCAATTACATCCATAAGGAATCATCGCATGTGCTAGACCTAAGGCAACACAAGAAAAAAAAAATCGAATGCGTGAATCGCGTTTCTCCTTTCAACGAGACAATTCCAATCCCTTTTCTACTTATCTCGTTGAATTGTGTCCTCATGCACTGTTATGTCCTGGAATAAGTACAAACATACAATTTGATTTAAACCCCATCCGGAAGGATGGCCTTTGATTAAAATATTCAGATAGGCGTGACTTGAACGACAGAATAGGCCTCCGAATGTTGTTCCTCCGTTGGTTCGTAGGATAGCAATTAACTTTCATCCATGTGTAGTGACTTTCTTGCAACATGCCTGGTATATGTTGCGAATAGTGACGTAGCAAACATATGAGAATACTGTATGTTCTGGAAAAGCCCACGGGACATGCAATCGGAATAACCATTTATACGCGAACTGAACGACCGAATAGGTTTCTAGTTATCTATTCCCAACTGCCATTGCTGATAAGCCATGCACATACTACTTCACTGAGCGTCTGCTACATTCTAACGAGCCAGTGGGCGGTATTTTGTCGCCCGTATGGGAGGGGTGGGGGTGAAAACACTAGATGAATTCCTTGTTTCATGGAATGATCCCCCTTCCATGCTTTTTCCTTCCCCCGCATTAGCATGATTAGGGTTTCCAACAATTATGGGATCGGGAATATAACCGTAATGAATATTAAGGCTGTTATGTCGTCATTGGCTTGGGACCTGTGGGTCGTTGTGGGTCCAATCCACCCCTCACCAACACGCCATTCGGACAAGCACAATTCGTTGACGGACACTCTCATCCACCTAGCCGATGTCGCCAAGAAGCCATTGCAAGATGGAATAATGAGCACTGTTGTATTAGAATCGGACTAAGCTATGTATACAGTAATGCGAGGCGAACATTTTCAAGATCTTTTACATGAGATTCACGGGGTCATGTCAAAGTCAAATTACTGGCCACACTTGAACAGGTTGTTCCATAATATATTCTTAAATAGGTAGATCGAAGGATACAATGTTATAAAAAAAACGTGGACATGAAAACCTTCATCCAATTAGTCAAGCAAAACTATATATGGGAATTCCAGCCCGTCGTAACAAAAAAAAAAAAATAAAAAAAACGACTTTACACTGACACGATTGATATCTAACCCCATTCGAAAGCACGATCAGTGAATGGACAACGGGCGTTCGGTGCGGTTGAGCGAATGCGAGGCAAAAAGTTACTCAAGTCAGAAGAAGTGAAGTGGCGGAACTATACACTTCCGCCTCACTTCTTCAATGAATGACTAATATAGTTGGTCATCAATAGGAAGAGGATGTAGTTAGCGTGCGAGATTGCATAAATTTCATTTAAAGACACCTGAAAATGCTGCAATTTTTCTTACGCAAAAGTTAGAATACCCATCCCATCCATTCACATAAGGACTAGGTGAAAATACGAACCAGCGATTAAGGGCGTTATATCACAACCAATGCATGCACCGAAATGCCACAACAATTCCCTATGGACTAAGTGGAATTGCTAATTTGCCCGAATTAGTGTGGGCGTTTGGGTGTGCTTGATTGAAACTGATCAGGAGCGCCCGGTCACCTGGAAATTCAAAATTGGTGTAGGTGTTTAGACGAGCTACCGTATATTTTGCACCAGATTTTTAGTCAACGGTCACCGGAAATCGAGATCTCCCTCCTAAAAGTTAGCCTAACTATTCCAAATACGAAGTGGGAGTTTCGGGGAAGGATATTGCCCAAATAGTGCAACCTAAGGCACTAACTATCCTCCCTTTCCTCAAGATAAAGAAATCATACGCCACTAAGTCCTGCTGGCCTGCTGGGAGCTAGTAAGGTGTGGATAGATTTTGATCACGACATTAATAAGGAATAAACTGTAACTGGGAGATTTACTGGTGAAATAAACAGTCGAGACTCTGAATTTAGGTAATAACGGGCACGAGGCGCAGACGAGTTCGTTATTCCAGCTAAATTCAGAGTCGAGACTGTTTATGAACCAGTAAAAGTCGAATGCTGAAGTTTATTACTATTCTACAACCCGCAAATCAAGGATTATCCAACGATTAGAGATATCTATATTCCTAGATCTATATCTTGATCTCTAAACAGTAAATAAGCAGCTAGGGGAAAACTATTGCGTTGGTTCATCGAAGTAAAATTGCTTGCGACCATACACAAAAAATTGGCGTTGCGTGATGTGGTACTTCCACGGAGACGCAATACAAACCACGCGTGCAAACCGGGGGTTCTGCGCGTCGGAACATGGCGTTCCAATGCAACGAGCGACGCGTCGTTTCGCTCGTCTGTATTCCGTTGAGGGGCCGTACGCCCTCTGAAGAGCGCGTTATACTGAAAGCCGGATCTGAGAGTTAACACAACTTCAAAGGCCACGCAACACTACATGCGAGTTCAAAAAGTACTGGAGTTCTACTTAGTCGTAGTAGTAGTGAGTCTCGTCTATCCGACATGCTCACTGATCAACATCCGCCACGTATCACGATCTTGCGCAAAGTTTACTGCTTCCTCGAAACTGTTAATGTGGATGTCTTTGAATTGCGATTGATTGTTCCCGAGCAAAAGTGGCGTCACAGGTCTCTCAACTGGTAGTAGGATGTCTCATGCTTCTCTCACACAGAGCGATCTTCGCTGGAAGATTCTTTTGGAGTCGTGCGACGTGAACAAAAAATCTCAAACATCTATGTGCTACAACGGCAAGACAAAGGATTGATGGTCAATCAGAGAGTGCGTGTTTGGTATCCAATTGTTAGTCCATCTGATGTTGAGAACATTGCGGAGTAGTTTCCTTTGGAAAGTGTAATTTGGATCAAGATTTTTCGTTGTACCACAGTTCACAATTATACAGAAAAATACTCTGGAAAGGGCATCGAAAATCGGAGTTTGATGTTGACTTAGTCGTCTGTCTTGAAAAGTGTGGATAGCGTGTTGAAGCATTGTTGGTATTAACAAATTATTCTGTTGAGTCTCTTCGGTTATAACAAATTCCACATATTTACATTTCTTACACAGTTCATTGCCAGTTCTTAGTGAATTGCGAATTTTCTCAGTTTTCGTGATGTTGATTTTTAGATTTCTTCTTGCCAATTTCTCAGTCACTCGATCTTCGATGTCTTGTAATATCTGTTCCCAGTCGCTGCCCAGAGTATCCTAGGCGTATTGTGGTCCACGGTGTTTGAAAAAAGTGCGGTATTACTATTTGCGGTGTAGTCATGATCAACTAACTGAGAGGTTGGATAACTGCAGCAATGTCATTTGCATCCGATTTCAAAGAGTTCGGCCAGGTATGTTTAACGACTAATGCACTCGCCACTGTCACCTGGGGGGACCCGATGTGTTCGTGCTGAAAAGATTTAATAGTTGCCGTCTTATGACCGTGTATGAAACATTGTTCAGACTAGGAATGAGATAGAGTTCGCTCGCTCTCGAGGATCTGTTGCAAATCATTTTTAGTGTGCTCTTTGAATGGTATCCGAACGCCTTGCTCCGTCAAGCAATAGAAGGTGATGTTATCTCCTATTGAAGTTACGGCTTTTCAGCTAAATTTGAAAGCGACACGAGATCGGCAGTGCATATAACGAGGTATAGCTGTTGGGGTGACGGGAAGTATATGTGCATCAATTAGGGGGGCGGGATTCTCCTTGTAATACCAATTGCGAGATTTTCCTCGGGGTTGAAAGTAAAATCACGGATCCTTAAATTTTTTGGTGGGCCTTTAGTTTTTCATGGTTTTTGAAACTGGTGTTAAGATTCCTTGTTCATTTCTATTGGTATTTCTCCGGTTGAGGCTGTATGTTATTCAGTAATCAGCTAGTATTATGGGTGGTGAAGGGGGATATTTGAGATGGTCAGCTGTGATTTGGTCAAAACCTGGGGATTTATTATACTTTAATGATGCAACCGCTCGTTTAATTTAATCTTCATCAAATGGTTTGCTTTAGTTTCCTGGGAGTACGTTTGGTTTTGGTTCTGGGTTTTCAGTTGAAGTGTTTCAAAATGTTGGTTTCTGATTTCTTTAATTTTTGGATCTGTTCTCCAACATGTCATCATTAATTCTAATTGAAATTGGATCCTTCTTACTTTTTTTGCACTAACTTTTTGACTTAAGAAGTCGATGAGAGCATCCTTACTATTTTCAAATTTCAGGAATTTCGTCAATTAGGTGGTCATGTGCTGTTGGACTAGTGATGCGGTTTTTTTTATTGTTATTCCTTTAGTTTTTAACTCTCTTCTTATGTATGTTTTTACAGTTGTCGATTTGACGTCTGAGATCTTTTTGTTTCTTGGATAAGTCTCATTCAGTATTATTGAAACGAACTTTCCTGTGGGGGGTTTATTTTTTTCCAGCAGCATTTTCTAGGAATTGCATGAGAGTTTATTCACAGTTTAGCTTGAGGGGGGACTAGAAAATTTGCTTCATTCAGAGCCTTGTTTCCACTTTCATTGTAGTCAAATTGGTTTGATTTAAGATGACCTGAATTACTACTTCACCACCCTTATTGATGGCTAAATTGTCATTCTGTTGAGTGTTTAGGGTGAACACTTATAAGATTTTGTGATCGTGTTGATAGAGGCCATTGTATGCTCGAGCGTCGGTGTTAATAGATTTGAAAGTTTAATGGGGCTCTAGGATATGTTCAATTTGAATATCTGATAGATCTGTGGTGTATTAGTATGAAATTACGTGTATAAGTGTTGATATGATCAAGTTTGTGATTGTAGAAAGTATTACATAAGTTGAGATTGTTTCGCACCATTGAGATTTAACAATTCCACAATTTGTATTGGTTTTACCTGTGGTATTTTCCGATGTGTTTTGGATGGAGGGGGGTTGGAGAGCGACTTTCGCGTAAAATCACCACATAATTAATCCTTTTGGTTTATTGTATTCACTAGGTTTCTAGATTGTGATAGACATTGTCTGTTTCTCAGGATCTTTTGCGTTAACACGAGGGTGGGGCATATGATTTCTAATATGTAAAGGGTGGACTTTATTTGATAAGTTCTATAAACTGGCAATAGAGCAACGGCGATATATATGGTTTTGAAAGTACAATCATTCCTATCTTAAAAGAAACCTACTCCGTGATAGGATTACTACAGGAAACATTTGAAAAAAGTCTATTGAAATGGAGGGTCTCACTTGCACTGCATTGTTCTTGATGTCGTCTGGACTTTTAATTTTTGTCTCTTGACGGCCGGTGACCTCGAGGTTGTATTCCAGAGGTCTTCACAATAAGTCCCCAGTGTTGTCTTCTTGGTAATTCCACGACAGTTGAGAGTGCCAATTTAAAATTGGTCCGTTGTTCCGCTTCATAACGATTAGAACGACCAACACAGTGAGAAAATACTCCCTGGTATTCCTAATATGTTCTCGGTCGAGATATCGAATACAGGAAGAAAACAAGTTCTTGAGATGTCGGAACAATTCAGTTGGCAAATAAATAGTTCCGTTTGCAGATAAATAATATTGAATCAATCCTGCATACTACAAATACTGTGGTAGCTATAGTATAGGTTCGGCGATATGACGAATAAGTTGGATTTCAAAAAATGCGACTCGACGAAAAAGCTCGCGGATGGAAATATTACTGGAAATAGGTATACAAATATTTTGAGTATCACTCCGTTGAAAGGAGCATAAACCTTGGGTATAGCGTGAACGCATAGGAGATTCACACTAAAGGAGCGGAAAAAATAAAAAAATCCGAGGAAAGATGATGGCGGCAACACGCACTGTTGTCTTCCAAGTTTCTTGAAAACGCAGCCAAATCGAGCAAGTATCGATTGTGTGTTACTCTGAACAGTTGACTGTTATTGCAAAATAAATAGTCCGCTACGTAATTGGGGTTAAGCCAATAAGAATCTGTATTTGCAATAAGGATGGCTTGGGGGGTAGAAGCGGTTTTACTGAACGGGTCAATTCTTAGATCGAATGGCATACTGGTCAATGTAGTTGAGAAAGCATACGCAACATCGAAATCGCAGCGAAGGCGATATTCGACCGTGTCTTTCCACGCACCCAAATGGAGCCTCACAATTCAAAATAGGGAAAATCTTCCCCACCCCCCCGCCCCCCCCCCCACCTGAAGCTTCGAGCACTTTGGGTGGAGGCAAAGCATGTATAGGTGTTCAGTCAGTTCAGTCAACTATGATAACTCCGGTCGGAATACTGCACTGGGGATGAAAACCGACCATTAACTAGGGGCCTAATGTCCCAATGAGAAGGGACAATAAACAGAACCACACTCGTGATACATTTGTGATCACTTCCAAAAGCTCTTATACGGCCTTTAACGACCTTCTCTTATCGCCCTAATTTATGAGTGCCATCCCTCCAGAAACTGACAGTTGTATATCATGTATGGTTACAGAGGCTGACACGCATGATCAACCGATCAAAACTAATTTGGCAATCGCAAGAGGCTATGCGTAGAGCCATTGTCAAGTAGTTGCTGCCGTAATTTTATTTTCAGTGCACTATAGATGTCTCGACACAGAGTCGGGGGAGGAGGGGGGGGGGGGTACTAGACCTGGCAGTCTTTTTTGGCTCGCCGCTCATTCAAAATCTTGTGAATGGGAAAACACATCAGATGGAGTATGCGGAAAAGTGGCGCGATTCGGTGGATTTTTACAGCCAGAGGAGTGTGCCTCGGCTGTGTCCGTTTGATTCACGTGTGATAGCGCGTCCAGGTTCGCTGATTTATGTCATGTAGAATTGAAAAAAATCGTGTACAAGAAACTACCTTTTAAAATTCTCATTGTACAAATATTTTCCCAGATTGTTTGGGATAATTAATCGGAAAGAGAATAGACCACTCAAAGGGAGAAGATGATGTCCCAAACCAGGACCGCGATCGATGGACGACCCCCCCCCCCTACTACCTCCATTCATTCGGTCATCCACGTGAAGTAACCAATGCCGCTTCCGCTCTACTGTTGACATGATTTAGGGTAATGTTTTCTTAATTTCCTTCCCGGTAAAAGTCGAAACAAAAAGAATGTACGTTTTTTAGCGCTGTTGCACACTTGTGCGATACGATTACGATACGATAAATTTTATCGGATGGAGTTCACACTTGTGCGAAAAAAATGTTCTTACGATATTTTAGCGGAACGTCCCGGCCTACATAACGGAGAAAGTATTAGGGGAATTTAGTGAGAGACGCACAGTTTTCCCCTTTTGTCGCTTCAGGCGGTGAAATTTAGCTCTGGTCGGGCGGAGTTTTGGAGTACCAAGAATTGAATTTCAAAGCAACTTCGAAGCTTGTGTCTTTCTCATTAACTTGTCGGAGGGTGGAGAAGCGCAATTGACGATCACGAATCAGACCAGCTGACAGAGCATAATCACCAAGCTCTCTCACCAATTTCGTTAGACAGCCAGTCTTAATTAACAACGGTATCCAATAATATAGGCGAAGTGAGGTACGCCAAGTAAAGGGGCATAGTAAATTGAGTCAATTCAGTTAATTGAGCTTTGACAAGCTTGCCCAGTTTTAGTATTTGCTCAGAACATGCATGTAAAATAATGCCTACGGCTCAACCTGGTACCACTTTTCTAACTGATCTACAAGACATAATTATACTTGGTAGGTAAAATCGACATTATACCCCCCCCCCCACCCCATAGCTCATTTCCGTTTGCTCCTTAATTTCTATTCCCGCCCTCTTCTTCAAATGAGGGAACAGGTGACCCCCAGTTCCCGTCAATACGACAGGCTGTGGATCGAGACAGATCGGAAAAACCCTCATACCCTGTCTCAAACGCCATCAACCATCCCCCCCCTTGCCACTCACTACCAACAGTAGCGCCTGCCTTTGAATGTCACATGATACTTCGGGGGGGCCGGCGAACCTGACCCTCCCATTACTTCAATGGTCACGCTACCATTGTATATGAGGAGGGCTTCATGGATTCGAAACTGAATAATGGTTCCGTAGGGTCCCGTGCATGGCGGCAATAGGGTCGAGAAGCGCATTCAGAGGACCAAGTCTTCCCGGATAGTCAACTACCCAACACATTACATCAAAATCCCACTGACTTTGTAGCACTAAATACCCTATCTCTTCCAGATAAAACTTCGGTCCCACATTAGACTGTGGGCCATTCCATAACTCTTTGCAGAATTGCGCGTTTATCACTGCATTGCGCAAATGGCCTATTTTTGCATCGATCAATATCGTACGATAAAGTTGAAATATTTTCCCCAATTCGACGTCCGAGATTATCGATACGTATCTATCGGATCGATAGCCACAGGTGTGAAAACACTCCGATGCACAAAATAAACTTTGTAATCGACTGTCCGATAAATTTATGATAGATGTATCAGTATGACACAAGTGTGCAAACAGCCCTTAGTGTGAAATATTCGAATAATCACTTTTCTGATCTATTCTTTTATATATTGACAAACCTAGTTCCACGATCAGGCAGGCAGGGCAATGGTGGGAGTGATAAGATGAGCAAGCGACGGGGGGTAATGTTAGGTGTCACGGAGGATTAGTGTTGGTCATACCAGAACAATTCGGATCGAAACTACACTACGATTCACTTTCAGTTTTAGCGAACAAACAAAGGTCCGTGTTGAGTTATATCGTATTCATTTGTTTACGGTCTTTGTGGGGACTGTCGTTATTGACCAGGACAGGTACTGGGACGATGTAGTTGATTCAGATTATGTTCGATGGAGAGAACCCCACCCCGCCACGGTGAGTATATGAGGTAATAAGATTTATTACATCATTACTGGTCCATATACTGCAAGTAGCAGTACGAGGAATTAAAAATATAAGAATGACTCACTATATGCCGGCCAATGCGGCTTCTCCTAACTTATCGGTAGTAGCCAGCCTTCTTCAATTGGACGTATTAATTAAGAAAGGCCCCGGGCGAAAATACCACGAGGCGATTCGGGTGATGAAGGGAATTTAGGCGTGTGAACATTCTCTCTATAGGTTTAGTTAAACTATCTGTTTCGGTGTAATAATGTTCCTTCTTCTCCTTTTTCTTATCTTTACTCCATTTCCACTTTTGTTATCTTCCATTTGCCCTTTCTCCGACATTAAGTCACCGTTTGCGCTACTTCCCTTTCCGGATGTTCCCACTCAGGATTCAGAGAATGGGCGTCCCCCTCTGCGTTGATGCGATTTTCTCTATTTTTAATGATTATCTTAGACTACCTATTCAACACGAAAATTAGAACATCATGTTATCGTCAGTATTATATCATGGCGCCATGAAGGACATACTTAAGCTATCTAGATTTTGTACCACGCCTAAATGAAATCGGTATAACTACACAGACCTGCGATAAATATTGACTAGCATCTCTTTCGAGTCATTAGGTCCAATAGATGATGACATATAAACCACCCTATCAGTCTGTCAGTGCATGAGAGTTGCAACAAGTCTAGGTTGAGATGTGCCTCCAAAGGCGTTTCCTCTGTTGGGTTGTTCATTGATAATATTCAATGTGTGTATTGCTAGACTCATAATAATAAAATGAGGAATAAAAGGTAAGCGTGTATCCACGAGGAGATAAATTTTTCAGAGGTACTAGCGCTCGCGCATCTTGGTCTCAGAAAGGTCCATGAAAATTTATTACCCCTGTGCTCACATTATTCTATAACAAGCCTTCCTATCGCAACTTGGAAAAAATTGTCAGACAAACCATATCACGAAACCGCTGAGCGGACCAATTGAAGGTGATGGGGCCGTAAGAGAGCGTGTGGCATCCATTATAGCCCAGGCGGCCACAGCCTGCATGCCCGTATAAAACTCTTTCCATATGGTTCCCACTGTTGGTATAGGCGGCAAGGGCGAAGTAATTGGGTATTTCGACCAGACGAAGGCGGATGAATGAGTACTCTCCGGTTTAGTTTGGTCTATGTTTCCATATATGTATGGTAACCAAAACTGGTTTTTAATGTTAAAGCTATAATCGTGTTTATGAGAATTTAAATCCATGAAGAAACTTGGTTACAAACAGACAGGAACATGCCCCCCCCCCTCCCCCTTTAGAGTGTGTATGGTTTGTTTTTTGTTTTTTCTCTTTTTTGTTCTTTTTTTTTTGTTTCTTTTTCGGTGTTACGATCATAGCGCACCCGTTCAATAGCTTGCCATAAGATACAACTCCCATCATATCCGTTCTTAGCTCAAATAATACCTGGTCATGAATTATGTAGCAGACATATTGAACATTACTATTCTCTTTGATTCGCTGGGTCAATAGATGGTGGCGAATACCCTACGTATTTTTTACACACACACGGAGAGCAGATCTACAAGTCATCATGTTCTCTCCGGCCGTTCATGTTCGTTCTTTCGACCGTTCGTTTCCGTTAGTTCGTCCCTTCTGTTCCGTCACGTTCATTTCAATCTAAAGTCTAAGTCTAACCATACATGCTATTCAGGTTTCAATGAAAACTTGGTGGGTGAATGAAAGCTTGCTACTAAAAAAAAAAAAAGCTAGCCTTAGCTACATTTATGTTCGGCATAGGTTATTAGAATTTTAAGTTACATCCAATTAATGACCCCAATTCCCAACTTAATCTGATCTCTCCTAATGCCAGCACAGTTTGTTTACATTACTACGCCTCCTCGCTGCTGAGTGTTTACCTTAATCTGTAAAGGTCCAGTCTGCAGAATAAGTTGACAATAAAACCTATTGTCCGGGGGGGGAGATGATTGTCTTTCAATGCCACATCTCGCCCTAAGTTTACCTTATCCCTTGCCTCCACAGATTTATTTACATTACAATCTCGGTCCAATTGTCAGTGGTTGGACCTAAAAATGGGGGCTTGCAGCCCTCCTCCCCCCCACCTAAATGCTGTTAATGGAACTTGGTGTGGTGAGTCTTTTTCACTATAACTAATGAGTTCAACCATTCAGATATTCAATTTCTCTGTGTGAAGTGTGTTTCCACCGTTCACTGCCACAGGCTTAGGAATGGCACTACTGATAGTGCAATATTAGCCAATTGGTAGAACATGTTCCAAGTCATTCCATGGTTATGACGATTCATAGAGGTCAGTTAAATGTGAACAAAACAATAAATGTGCAAATGGCGACCAAAAAAATGCAGTGTCATTCGCCACGGGGAATTTTGCTGTCCGCAGCTACCAAGACGTTTCTCTGACTTGCACTTGTTTTTACTTAGGTATGACAAGTAGCAATATAGTAACACGGGATTGGAGAGACCGGCAAAGCGTAGATCCTACTACGGTCATGTTTCGCGGAAGTCACTGTGTTTGCTATCTTGCCTATGTGAAATGATGGGTGGTGTTGCAGCCCTCCGAAATGGCCAATCTTGAACAACACAATAAATATATTAAGGAAGCGACAGTCATCCATCTCATACTTCCAAATAGGCTCGGATAATTCCAAACGTTTTTTACAACTGTTTTAGTTCCAGAGGTTACAATGTTTTGGCCTCTGTACACCAATTATGCATATTTATCTCTTTGTTGAAATTATGTGAACATTTACTTCACAAAACCGTAAAACGAGAGTGCGAGGAAACGAGAAACAGGGGGTTTACAGCATTTCACAACAATAAAAAAATAATAACCGGAAAGGCCTTGGAATTGATAGTTACACCTTATTCCATTACCTGTCCGATCTAAATATTATCGAATTATTCACTCTTCAAAGTGGAGCGGTATCCCACACAAATCGTACCGCGAACCTAAACGTTGGACGAACTAACGGAATGACATCCATAATCGATTTTCACACGAAACCGAAAACTTGGTCAGTATTCGAATATATTCCATTGTTCGAGCATTACTATAATATTTCTGGCAAATCACTCATGGGTCGAGTGTTCTTAATTGCATACACCTAAAACGAACCTAACGATTTTGTGAACTTTGGTTTTGTCCTTTGAACTGTAATCGGGTGTTGGTTGGATTTTTTCTCGTTGTTTTACCTATGCCACTCGAATCGGAATTGAACTTTGAGGCCTGAAGGAATGCGAAATCACTTGATGTTAGTAACCAAGCTTGAAAGGGGGGCCATTTTGTTCCTCGTCAATCTCAATACATCCGCAAATACCGCGATTGTACAGCTGTTCGTAGCCCACCCACGATTGGGTGAGGATTCTGAGTCTGTTCAACCGACTGAACAGAAAAAATTCACAAAATTTGGAGTTGATCACCCCTGCTATAAATCACCACAATAAAAAGACAATTTCAGAACCGTTTCTACTTCAGTTCGCCGAATTGCAGCTTGGTTACAATTGCTTATGTTGGAGAATTTCGGTATGAATATTGCGGTTGTCTCCGGAAAACCATACATGCCATTCTGTTCAGAGAATCGCGTAGTGTGGCATAGCTGAGCCAAACACGCGCATTAAGGAGCCTAAAAACTGGCGAATAGTCATGTGATGTGTTCACAATGGGAAAAACACAATTGTTTCTCCTGGAATTCATTAATCTGCCTGCAGCTGCCCGACGGGGCAAATGTTGTGTTGGCGCCAATTCCGGCGAGGTCATGACTCTTAGTGGTTTGATCGTTGCTGCGGCTAATGGAAGCTGTGAAATCCCCCCCCCCATTCCGCCGTAACGAACAAGATTAACGGACCTCTTGGAATCAGGGACTCCTCTAGCAATTTTTGACAGCACATACTTAACCTATAGGTACAAGGGCGGGAACACTGCCCGATACTTAGTACATGAGTGCCCCCACAAATCGTCTGTCTGTGCGGTTCAGTCGCGTGATCGCCTTCCATGAACGAATTAACTCACCGAACCGATCGAACTCTTTCACCGAAAACATGTCACTCTTAAAGTATTGTCGCCCGCGCTAAGAATGTGAAGATATATAGTCAATACATTTTAAGAGTTCGTTGCTAGCAGATGAAGGCGAGTTTGCATATACATATGAAATATGAAATGTTTTCCATCGCATACTACTCGGACCTATATTTAATGGAGCTGACATGTGGAGACACGAGTAAGAATGAAGATCGATCGATAGATAGAAGATATATAGATAGATAGATTAGATAGATAGATATATAATAGATAGATAGACAGATAGATAGCTCGATAATAATAGTAATGATAGATAACATATATTAATGGATTATATCAAGCTATCAAGCTTTTGCACTGTCAGCAAACATTGAATACCGTTAGGAGGCTGATTGTGAGTTGACGTGCCAACTTTTTCTCCTATTAAAGCTCATAGTTTGCCACTTGGGTCCAGTCTTCCTGCCTCTATTGCCTTCTATGCTGATCGTGAGAGTGTGGTGATTATGTTATATCTTGAACACGCTCTTCATTAGTTAGCCACGGTAACTCTTTGTCTTTATGTTGATTTATTATGCGGTCAAACGTAGGCTATACTCCGTCACTTCTTGACTCCATTGTTCCATCCATACATGCATTCTCTACTGCTAAGGGGAATGACTAAAGACAATTTCTTTCTAAGAGCTATCCTTACTACTGAACCCATATCTCAGTCGTCATGATGAGGATCATGTAAATTACGTCAGCATCGAAAATGCCCTTCGATGCCGCATTAACGTCAACAGGGGATGTCTATCGACAATCATGCCGTGATGTAATACAGAATAACAAGTAACTGTGATGCCTGTGGCTAGCAACAGAGCGTTAACTGTCAGCTAATCAGCTACTTGACTCTCGCATAAACTTCATTGCATTGCGAAGCGGCGGTTGCAAAATTACACATTTCGCGTAGAGTTCGTCTCTCCTCAGCTCGGAAATCACTATATGGTGACTGTCTGGTGTACTGTAGGCCCTACCGCGTTCTAGGGCGCGTCTTACAGTCCCTGGCAATCCACCGAACAATATCAATACTACACAATACTACAATGCAGCACTCAGAATTATCTGCCTAGCCTGACCAAACTATTTGGATTGCAAACAACTTCTAATTTGCCATACATATTAGCTGATCAAAAGTTTCGTGTCGCCTCTGATCATGAAAGTTGTCGTTTTATTACGGTGATTTCGGACGGGTCAGCTATCACATTGGGAAAGTATTGAAATATCGGCTGGGAAAAATAAAACGTTGAATTCCGGACAGTGGATCCTAAATCTTTAATTTATTAAAAATCACAGGGGCGTATACCGAATTTGCAATAGAGGGAGGGGGGGGGGGGCGAAGCATCGGACTGAACGCCTTCCTGGGATGGGTCTGTGGGGAGGAATGAATCAATATTGGCTATAATGTGATGGTTTTCCAAGCCTACTTTGATTGGATTTTTCCAGTTTCTGTGGTAATTTGGTTGTTGTTAGGACAGTACCAACAAGTGGCGGCGCGCCTGTTGCGCATTCCTCCTGGATCCGCCCCGAGGCCATCCATTTTTAGAGCGCGGGAAGGCAGGCTCTACAAGTTCATCATGTCTCTGCGTCCGTTCGTTAGTTCATTTGTTCAGTTCGTTCGTTGCGTTCGTCCGATCTTTCGTCACATTCACATTCGAAACTTCTATTCATAACTTCTACACCGTACGTGCGATCAGGTTGGAACTTGGTGGGTTGATGAAGCATTCCATTGGCTAGGCTGCGTTACAATTTTTGTTTGCATGGTGGATCAATTTTATATTTGAATCCGAATCAATACCCAAATATCTTCCCCAAAGCCACTCCCAATGAGCTCTGTCTTGAGAGATTAGACCATTCAGAGGGCCGTTCATATCTGTCAATTTACATCTCATTTCAGTTTCTAAGCCATTGGTGACCTAGAATGTTCTATATGTTGGGTTTTTTGCCCGAATTGACATGCAGTGTCTACCTTCCTGAGCTGAGTGTGAAGGTGAGTTGTCTCTCAACACATCACGCCCCCAGTTTCGTTGTTATGAAAACGGCTAACGCTGAAAGAAAGTGTTTCCCCCACATTTTGGATTTTAGTCTAGAATGGTTGGTTGTTTCCGATTATCAACTCGTTACCATCTTGTTTATCCATAGTTGAGATTTCCAGCCAGCCGAAAAAGGAGAGAGGTATAGTGGGGAGGTATGGGATTGCATTAGTGATAACCAAAATTCGTTTCTTATCAGTTTGACTGATCCTATACCTACGGCATATTTGCCCGCCGCTCCAGTTCGTTTAGATTGCGCTTGTTTGACAATGTTCATTGGCATCATGATACCCATAGTAAAGCATTTGTTCATATTAGAATTTCAATGATCTTATGCATCACAAATTGAACATGACCCGGATGAATCGTCCTAACGTCTGATCGAGATAGTTTACTGACTGCACTGTACAAAGAACTGCATACATATTAATGGCGAAGATCCGACCGTCCTTCGTTTTGCCACTCTATTGTAATTTTGTTTCGACTTCTGGGGTAATTTCGCAGTCCGGAGTCCACGTCGACACAAATTATATTATCTGCCTTCCATGTGCATGCATCGCACAGTATCGTCCGATCTTGTGGAAGAAGAGAAAAACAAGTGTAAGTCGGAACGTCTTGGTAGCTGCGGACAGGAAAATTCCCATGGCGAATGCACTTTGCATGTTGTGCGCCATTTCATATTTTTTGTTGTTCACAATTAACTGACCTATAATGACATCTGTCATAAACCATGGAAGGATTGGAACATGTCTACCACATTGGCCTAATATTTGCTCTCAGTGCCCATCCTAAGCCTGGGCAGGAACAGTGGAAAACACAATTCCCACAGAAAATGAATAGCTGGAATTTGTGACACTCATAGTAGTTTATAGTTGAACCACCACACAAGTACCTTAAAAGCATTTAGGAAGGGGGGAGGCGAAAGCCCACTTTCTAGGTCATACACTTAGAAATTTGGACCGAGATGTAATATAAACAAATCCTGTGAGGCCAGGGGCTAATGCTAAACTAGGGCAAATGTGATGAAAGACAAATCATCTTCCCCCGGACAATAGGTTTCAAACTATGTGAACAGAAACATGACCTTCATGACAGATAAGGTAAACCACTGCCTCAGCAGGGATTGGAGTAGTAATGTAAACAAACTTGTCTGCCAGTAGGACGAGCTCACAATAAAGTGGAAAAAATTGGGGTAATTAAATTGGATTTAATTAAAATATAAAAACACTTATTGCGAACATAAAGAGCTAAGGTAGCTAGTAGCAAGCGTCATCCACCCACCACCAAGTTTCCACTGATAGCAGGTACGGTTTAGAGGTTATGAAGAAACGTGACGAACAGAAGGGAAGACCGAACGGACGAGACGAACGAAACAGAAAACCGAACGACCGACACGAAACGACGAACGAAACGACGGACGGACGGACGGAGAGAGAGGACATGATGACTTGTAGAGCTGACGCTCCCGACAAGCTAAAAAGACCTATAACACGTGCTCCCATCAATCCATTCATATTCTGATAAACACGGATTATTGCTCATCCTCCCATGCGCTACCCGTAGGGTGTGGACGTACAAATGTCAAGTGTGAGATTTATTCGCAAGCAATATCTCTCGAATGAAAACAGCATCGAGAGTGTCATTCATTTGATAGAAGTCGTTAGACCACTCGGACAAAATCAATCGTTGGTTCTGGCTGTATGCGACATGTGCGTCGCTGGTTGTAATGCGACAGTGCGTAACTGGCTTGTACTGCGACTATTGGGCATCACTGGTGACTGCGACATGTTGCGTCAATGGCTGTACTGCACATGTGCGTCGCTGGTTTCAATGCGACATGGCGTAACGCTGTACCTGCGACATGTGCATCCTGGGCCTGCACTGCGATGGGCATCACGCTGTACTGCGACATGTGCATGCACTGGCGGTACTGCGACATGCGAGTCATGGCTGTTATGCCAAATGGGCGTTAGAGTCGTTGTCTCTTTGTTGCGTGACTGGATTATTCCTATTGGCGATTTACTGATAAATGTACTGTGAACAGTTTTTACTGTGGAATCGCAACAGGAGTGCCAGAATCCACCGCAATTGAGTTGCCAGTATTTACTGTCAATTGCAACGGTGAACGACGATACATTTATACAGTAAAAGGTTCCCCTTTAAATGTTACATTCAGTTATGCGAAATTAGAGTTGGTATTTATGTGAACTCTACTGTAAATTTAACTGTCTGCTCAGTTCATTAATTCATTCAGAAATGTGATTTCATTTGCTACTGCCGTACTATGTACGATGTTAGGTCAGGTATAGTGATGCTATCTGACAGTCACTACTTATTCAAAACATGTAGAATAGGTGTCCTTTGAAACGTTCAAAATGAACATACAATGCAAGCTTTGAAGAGCTTCAACGGTTCTCTCCTCAAAATGACGAGTTTACGAGGAAGAGAGTAATTTAGGAAAATGTGCGGATTCCATGGTTCCACTTTCTGCTGTGTTTCAAGATAGCGTCATATTATTTGTTGTAAGTGCAGTTTGTGTTAAGGGTATGTACAGATTGGCCCCTTCGGTGGGTTACAGGTAACATCGCTTCTTGACAGCGACTGTCAATTAAGCTGGAAGTAGTTAGTAGGACCCTTACATGGAGTATCCGTGCAATTGGACTCCTTATTCGAGAACGATAAGTTGCTTAATTGAGAATATGCTGAATAGGGCTACAAAGATTAGTTAGACTGTCTGCGATGATTGACCTTTTGAGGAAGGTATTGGTCTTGTATGCACTTTCGACGGACAGTAATGGCGAATTTGGTGTTTTGATGAAGGTTTTCAAAAGTGTACATGGCTTCGATGACCTTTCCTTTCGACTATTTTTCGAAATTTTGACAATGTTAGTACCATGCAATGATAGGGGCCATGTCTCAATTCCGTGGGTTAAAACGTTGCAGATTAGCCATTCGGAAAATATTTCTTCTCGCAAGGATTGATTAAAGACGTAGGAATAGCTCCCTGCGGTCAGGAAGAAAACGGAGTCCTCATGAAATGACCCTGGAACCATGCACAGCAACCCAAAAAAGAAAAAAAAACAACAGAACTCAAGAATTCTCCCACAATTCCTGAAAAAAACAGGTCAAGAATGTCTATTGTAGGCATCACACTGTTAAACAAGAGACGATCCAGTATGGGAGCTTCTCCTGTTTTGGGCGGAAGTGATGAGATTTCCGATTCGAGAGAATCGTTATGTTAATACAGGTATGAATAAATATTACTGCCAAAGGACCATTAATACAAAACAGTCGTTCCCAGTGAAGACCATCCTGCGCTGTCGCGATAATCCAACATTAGGTCGATTATTATGTTACGTGTGGTTCATAGCCATCATTGTTACATGTTATTGACATTATTGCAAGGTCAGGTAGTTACCTTAACTATCAACACACAATGAGCTGCTATTCGGAACGACTGTGACAAATCAGATTCACAGAAGCCTATCACCGGAAATGTCAATTCTTATTTCAAATATTCGAAATCTACATTGGCAATACCAACCGGAAAACCGAGCTTTTTCGAAAGTTGGGACAACAAGGATCTGAAATATGCAATAAATAAAAATGAAGACTCGGACTGGACGCACACGAATTTTCAAGAGGGATGAAAATGAATGTCTCCTACATATTTTCAGACGGGCGTGAACGTGCATTGTTTAAAAATTACAATATGGCAAGTCCATGAATTAATTCAAATTTGAGACGATTTATTCTCCCGAATAGGATAATCTCCCCGGCTGACATCTGTAGGAGGCTTTTTTCTTTATCCAACTCACTAATTCACTTTGATGCGGAAAGAAGAAAATACTTCCGATGTCAATAGCATCTGCATAAAAAATACGAGCAGCCAATCAGGAAAACCTTGTTAGAGGTGCGTGTCAACCGGGGAATTAAATACTGGTACACCATACCAGGCCCGCAGTTTTCATTTTCATAGGCAACTGGCCCGCTTTGACGAGAGGGAATGTCTTGAACGATGCCCGGCAAGTATGTTTACCAAATTCTGAATCAGTAAACAGGTGTGCGTGCCTTTGCAAATCTAGAATAGGAACAGGCTGGCAGATGATATATAAAACACATCGATTACGGAGATTAGGATGTATAAACTGACAGACGTTGATACTATACGAGCCTTGGCGATATCACATCTCAACAAGCTGCCCCGAGGAAAAAGATAAAAATGGTATTCTAGGAGAAATCACAGAGTTAGGCTACAATGACAACAAAAATACAGAGTCATTGACAGTAGCGGGCCGGCATGAGCCGGCTTGGGGGCTTTGGTTAAGGCGATGTGGTTGTTTAAATTTAATTTCCGTTGTGTGCTGACGTTCGGTAGATGTATATACAGTAAATCATCCAATTGGGTTGGGCTGTCTAATTTTCTGCCATTAGGTTTGTGTAACATGCAGATTATGACGCGTGTCAGATCCATACGAAAAAAATAAATATCAGATTTCGTGGTCGAGTCTGTCTAGGATACCGCGATCTATCTCATCACAACAGATGCCCACTTCGCATTCATACGGGCGACCTCCACAACACAGATGAAGTATTGCTTCTGGGGTTAAGGAGAATTACGATGTAATTCCGCATACCGCATTAACCGGTCATGACATCTCACCTCTGGTCAAGTATATACTCGTCATTCCGAAGTCAGAACAGGAACGACTCGAACTCAGCACAATAATGGGAGTCGTTGACATTAACAAACATAGAGTCATAACGCCCATGTGGATTCATTCACTTAAACTTGTTGGGCGGACGTGTCGTTGAAGGGTAATCAATCAATGACCTACTTGTCTTCAATGTGGAAGAAAACAATTCAATTCTACTGTTGATATGCAACTATCTAGCAGTGACCCGTTCTGAGGGTGAATGAAAAGTAGAAGTAGCCTATCTATATTGAGAGATACCCCATGGTGGGAGATGTATGAGAATATGATAATTATAAATCTAATTCAAGAGGCGAGTTTTGTCCTCTAAGTTGCCCTCAACATTACCACCACCACCATCGAGCGATCGAACACGGAGACTTATATAACGATTTGTTTTTCAACACGAGGACATGCTCGAAGCGTCAATTCACAAGGCACGTGCTATGTAATTGTTAAATCTCATTCATTAACTTATTGACATTATCGTGAATGACGTCACACGAACAACAGTCTAAACTGGTTAATTGACAGCAAATTATAGTGAAGTATAACCTTTCTTCGTCACAACCAAGGAGATTATGCCAATTATATTACACAACGAAACTGAAGGTTCACAAAGGTGTAATCGATGATCGATGTAGATAACGAGGACTAGGTACAGTGCAACTGAACAACCGAATGTAACCCCATGAGGGACATTGAGGAGGAAATCATTAACATGTCAATTACCAGTAGAAGTGAAGTCGCAATAAATATTTAGAGTATCCATCCGAAGTAAGTATGTTGTTCAATTAGAGTAAACACATGCCCTTGCGTACGGGCAGTTGTTATTCAGTGTGATAACTGCGCTTTGGTAGTCTTTTAATTGAAATAGGCAGAATGATGCTCTGCTAGGCATTAATCATTTGCGGTTAATTTGGAAGAGGAAGGACAGTTCGATTGTGCAATCAACGTCGACGTTCGTCGTTCGTATTTGCGCAGGGAAAGGAAATATTACTTAATTGCAGTCGATTAAATGAGGAAGTGTCGAGGTAGTTGTATTCTCCGACAGGAAGGTGAAAAGCCGCTGCACTGTATGGTGTCAACTAAATTTCACATTATCGGTATTACTCTACTTCAATTATGATCAAGGACAAGCCTTAGAATGTAAATTCTACAACCCCCTGTTTTCCATTATTGCAAGATACTCTCTTCTGATTAGCCGACTGTCTAGCTTTAGCCATCCGTTGTAATTTCGCAATAACAGACAGCTGGTCAGAATAACGCAACAATCAATAGCTGTTGTGTAGTGTGAATTGAATATGATCTACTTTTCAAACATAAAAGTTGCCCTGCCGCTGATTGGGTGGTTAGAAAAATTTAGAGATATGGTTCTCTACGAGGATTTATTGTTTCTTCACATTTTAACGTTGCGGAAAAGAAAATTAAAAGCGCAATTGTTCGATTCTATAAGGATTACGAACCAAAATCCAGAAGAAAAACGACGGAGTCATCTAGCCTCGGCGGTGTTTAGCGGAATTTCGGGATTGAGACTGTTATTCCGCGAGACAGTCTAACAAAACGCTCGACTCAACCATGCAATTGCGAAATTTGTTTTGGCTTTGTTTTTTAAAGTTCCTTAACCTTAAGGCACGCGTGATTATGTGCATCGACATGTGTGAATTGAGATGCAAATGAGCAAGCAATAGATGAATTAACGATCAACAATCATTTATATGGGAACCATTTGTATTTATATGCCTAACTATTTGCTCCACTCATCCGCATATAACAATTACCAATCTCTCGACCTCCGGAAATGGGTGGAATTACATTCGTCATCACTAATCCGATTATATGCCCGGCTGTAACACAAGCCCAACATACAGAGTTGAAAAACCCATTCGAACCACGGAGCACACGAACCATGACTGAGGACATTCATATTCCATCTTAAGAGAGCATTTTCTTCATATATATATTACGCCCTCGTCTTCTCGGGAGCTAATGCATATGGCTTGCCGGTCAATAATCAATCTAAGAGGTCGTTGCCAGTGGCTTCGGGAAAACTGCTTGGGTGGCAGACGCCGCATGTGCCACTACTTTTTGCCAGACTGAATAGAGTTTAATCCATAAGGATTTGAACAATAAAATGCCGGAGGTGAGATGAAGTTTTGTTGCTGATCAATGGTTATTTCGTGTCCAATCGCAGGAACCCCACCCGGAGCAACTTTGAGATTTTCAAAATTGGTCACGGAGGAGCCCCACAAATGGTCATCTGTTTTGTTGCAAGTTCCTAATAAGACCCTCCTGTGCGTTGCAATGGCATGTAACTCCCGTCGTTCACACTTGAAATTATACATTGGCATAAGTAAAAAGAAAACTAATCCGAGAACTTCCCGTCTGGTAAAAGAAAGAAGGAAGGGGAAATTGAGGATCCTCACTATTTTGAAATGCCATCCCTCCTACAGGCCTCATGTCCTTGTCTTTCTTTTTCGAGACGCTTTTTTTCGCGCCCCTTCATATAGCTCAATTGCTCGCTTTTCAATGATCTACACTCTAGAATTTATGCATCTCGAAGACCTGCTCCGATCGAAACGACGTCCCTGTAGGACTCTCTTCTTGTAAGGCAATGCATATAACCATTATGTATACGGTACTAGGGCAAATACACTAGACATGTGCAGGCGGGTACAAAACCCGACTGGCCGACGTGTAATATCCCCCCTAGAAATGGCCTTTCTGGACCATCGTTTGAAGAAGCCATTGGAGTTTATGTCCTTTGACCTCCGTGGACTTTGAAAATGCCCTACTGTTGTCAAGACCACTGTATTTCACATTCCTCCAATTTCGGTTCAAATCCGAAAAAAAAGGTTAGAAAAATTTCTAATAAAACGCATTTTTGAGCCCTGTTTGACCTTAAAATTACCGTCATGTGTTTGTTTCGGGACCACCTGTGCTGTCCCCATTCCCACCCAAGTTTCATGTGAACCAGACTAACTCTGTTGTTTTCGTCCAAAACCTGCAAAATAGAGGGCAAGCAAACATGCAGTGATCCCACTTTCGAACCTCCTAGATTTTGCTAGGCCGGAATGTGTGCCAATTTTTAGATCGATCGGATAAAGGTTTTAAAGAGTTATTGCGCGATCGCTTTAAAGTTTCCGGCGGCGGCGGCAGAGACGGCGGACTACACCCCAACCATTAATATCACTACGAGCATCAAAGTTGTTGCGGGGATATAATGACCGTGCGCAGTGGACATTCCGTGTGAGTATTGAGTGACCGACGGTATTTCGCACACTGCGCCAGTGTTAGGATGCATGGCGCAGCGCGAAACCATAACACATTGAACACGGGGCGAGATTCAATCGACATAATCCAGGATGATACGCAGAGCTCTAACATGCACATGACGGAATGGATCGTCATTGTGAAGATATCAATTGGCCTCTGAACAGTATGAAAAGACGTTATCGCTGAGGAGTCACCCCCTGGCATACACGAAGATAGAAGAGACTTCTTCAGTGCTTGTCCTGGTCAGGTATTGGTCGCATCGCATCTGATTGATTTGTGGAATGACTGACTTTCCTGATTGAATAATCGAGGGGTGCTCACACCCCCAATTGACAATTCCCATTTTCCACCGAAAATGACCTGCATTACCAAATTCAGCTGGATCGGACCAAGAATTCCGGCACATCGTGTCAACACGGTTGTCAGAGGTTGCCATCAGGTGATCTTTACCCAAGCCCAGAAAACAGGGTTCATGCCATTATTATGGGGGAACTCACATACCACGTATGATCTTGGGTCATCCATCTAGATGGGGTCGAGGTAATCTGGTTCAGTAGCCAGAATGACCAAAAATATCGTATCCCCAAAACTTCCCTCTTGTTAAAAGCTTGATTTACTCGGTTCGAGACCGACCTGACCAATACGGTTCCTGTACTTCCTCCTAACAGGAAGAGCTAGGACACCGAAGTCGAACTCGATCAGACAAGGCATTCTTGACTAAGCGTGGACGCAAGGTTTTCAGGCTTTGCACCTCTGAAATACCAACCCAAAACCAATGTGAATATAAGAAACCCATGGAAAGAAGCGGTTAAGTGTTCCCCGGAAAAGGCAGGTTTGGGGGTGGACTTTGACTTTTGTGCACAATGGTATTTGTTATACGAGGAGGTTGACAGCGCATTGAAATGAGCGTCGACGAAGAGCACGTATAAGTTTGTAAGAAAAAGAGACAGCAATGAAAATATTGTGCGTTTTTTACCTTGGTCATTAGGTTGAGGGGTTGCCGACTAGTCAGTTACAAGGAATCGGCAGAACGGAAAATCAATGGACAGAAAGGTGCTCCCCAAGTTATTATGAAAAAATGATCGTCATTACCAGCTTCCGTTATTGAGACAACTTCCATGGTATAATTCCATCCCGGCATACAGCGGATGGATTGGCGAATTCGAAGGTGACTGGTGCGGAAAGTAATGCGACATTCTGATAAACAATAAAATAAAAACATATATCATAAGCAATGGTAGATAACAACTCATACGTTCGTTATTACACGAGGAGGAACTATTAAACACCATATATTTGACACATCAGTGAATCTGTACAAAAATCAGTCGGCCTTACACATAATGGCATTCGAATAATGCAACTTAATTTGTATAGATCACAGTACCGGTGGCCTCGTGAGCTGCTTCTGTTACTGATGTTCCCTGCGGGAGATACGATTACAATTCCTGTTTACTCGAGGCAGTCAAGGTCATTGAATAGTATAATTACTATCCTCCCTGAAGCCCAAGGTTACCGTTTTGCATTTGATAATTCGATTACACACACGAGGGCAAACAATTAGCTGAAGCCACTGGGGAGAGCTACACGGTGCATGCCACCAAGGCAGTTGGTTGGTTTGTTGGTTGAGTGCGTTGAATTATCACATGCTTAGTCCACCAATTCGGATGATTATTATTATTGACAAAGAGGCGAAGCAACCATTTCCACGTATGGCAATTATAGATCAATCGGTTTTGAAGCGCATAAGTGTTGGCGACAAATGGAAACATCTTTGAATTTGGTCAGCCAGAATAGCGTTGCGAACCAGTGAAATATGAGGATTATAATAGACATTCGCCATCTACAGTTTTTGAATTGAGAAATTTCTCCGTATCGCCGATAAAATAAAACTGATCTATGAGGTATGAATATATAACACTCATTGTAACTGGTGGTCATCTCATCGAACAAGTGTTGCTCATATGCATTGACATGTAAATACTTCAGCCAAGGGGCGGCGATTTGTTGTGGCGGTTGGGGGGTGGGGGGCGGAAGGGGGGCGAGAGGATGAATACTATCACGCGGAGCGCCACCAGGATTGGCGCGTCGCCTACAGAACATTTTCGTTGGACAGACATCCATAGATTGCAGGAAACGGCAATTCCCAGCCTTTCCCATGCCGATAATCACTTTCATCATTTAAGACATTATAGTTCGAATGTACGAAACGGACATCAGTTACACGGTCATTGACAGCGAATATAGTGAAGATAACCTTTCTTTCGTCACACCAAGGAGATTTAGCCATTATAGTACAACAAAACTGGAAGTTCCACCAATCGTGTGATCCATGATCCGATTAGATAACGAGGGACTAGCCAACAGTGCAACGAACAACCGACTGTCCCCCCATTGAGGCACATGAGCAAATATTAACAATGTCAATACCATTAGATGAGTCGCAATAAATCTTTACAGTATATACCATCTAAGTATGGTTCGTGCCAATAGAGTAACACATGATTGCGGACGGGCAGTTCGTTCATTCGTGTGATAACTTCGCTTTGGTATGTCTTTTAATTGAATAGAATAATTATTTCATTTGGATCGATATTAGCATCGATGTTAATAAAACAGCTGGAGATCAAATTTATGGAATGATTCTCTGATAGGCAGAATCATTTGCGTAATATTGGGAGAGAGGAAGAATGTTAGAGGCGCAATCAAGTCGGCGTTCGTATTTTGGCAGGGAAAATCATCACATTAATTGCATTCGATTAAATATGTAAGTGTGAAGGCTAGTGTATTCTCCTACAGGAGGTGAAAAGCCTCTGACTGTATGGGGTCAACTAAAGTTCACAATTATCGGTTATTTACTCTACTTCAGATATTGATCCATGAACGCCTTATAAATGTAATTCTACAACAGACCCCCTGTGTCCCATTATTGCAAATACTCTCTTCTGATTGGCCGACTGTCTAGCTTTAGCTATCCGTTATTTTCGCAATAAACAGGCAGCTGGTCAGAATAACGCAACAATCAATAGCTGTTTGTTTGGTTGTGTGAATTTGAATATGATTACTTTCAAAATATTAAAAGTTACCCTGCCGCTGATTGGGTGGTTAGAAAAATTTAGAGATATGGGTTTCTCTAAAGAGATTTTTTGTTTCTATAAATTTTAGCGTTGCGGAAGAGAGATAAAGCGCAATTTTTCGATTTCTATTGCATGAGGAATCTACGAATCAAAATCTCCGAAGCAAAGAACGACGGAGTCATCTACGCCTCGTCCGTTTTTTAGCTGAATTTCGGGTTGAGACTGTTTATCCGCGATAAAAGTCTAACAAGTACGCTCGACCTCAACATTCGAAAATTGTTTTGGCTTTGTTTAAAGTTACTTAACGCGTGAATTCTGTGATCGACATTGTGATTGGATGCAAATGAGCAGCAATAGATGAATTACCGATCAAAATCATTAATGAGAACATTTCGTATTTATGTGCCTAACGATTTGCTCTACTCATCATATGACAATAACAATCTCTCGACCTCCTGGAAATGGTGGAATGACATTCGACAATCACTAATCCGATTACAAAAGCCTAACATACAGAGTTGAAGAACACCATCTAAACCACAATCATACGAACCAGTGACTGAGGACATTGCAGTATTCTTCTTAAGGAAATTTTCTTCATTATATTACGCTTGTCCCCGGGACATGCATATTGGTGTGCGGTCAATAATAAAATCTAAGAGGTCGTTGACAATGGCTTCGGGAGACTGTTGGGGTTGGCAGACCCTGCATGTGCCACTACTTTTGCCAGACTGAAATGGAGTTTATCTATGAGGATTTGAACATAAACAGATAAATGCCTGAGGTGATGAAGTTTGGGTGATTCAATGTTTATTTCGTTTTCAAATCGCAGGAAAACCCACCCGGAGCACTTTGATCTCAAAATTGTCAGGAGGCCCCCACTGGGGGATTGAAATGTTCATATGTTTGTTGCAAGTTTCTATATAAAACACTCCTTTTGTTGCATGGCTTATAACGCCCGCTGTTCATCACTAAATTATAAACTGGCGTATGCAAAAGAAAAATAATCCGAGAACCTCCCGTCCGGGAAAAGAGAGAGGGATGAGGATCTCACTATTTTGAAATGCCATTCCCCCTACAGTCCTATTGTCCTTGTCTTTCCCGAGACGCTTTTCCTCCGCGCCCCTTCATATAGCTCAATTATTCGCTTTTCAAATGATCTACACTCATAGAGTTATGCATCTCGATACCTGTGTCGATCGAACGTCCTGTAGGACTCTTCTTGTAAGGCAATGCAATAACCATTATTTAATACGTACAGGGCAACTCCACCTAGACCGGTGCAGGGCGGGTTAAAAACCTCCCACTGGCCGACGTGTATATCCCCCTAGAAAATGGCCTTTGTTGACCTCGTTGGAAGAAAGCACATTGGAGTTTATGTCCAAGTTTCGTTCAAATCCGAAAAAAGTTCTCTAAATCTAAAAACGCAAATTTGACCTCTGGTGACCTTAAATTACCGCCATATTTTCGGGAACCACTTTTGTCTCCTCGCACCAAGTCATGTAAACCTGACTAGTCCTCCGATGATATCGAGCAGGGTACGCGCTGTAACCAATCCCATCCTGCTCCCGGGCCGTCATTCCACGTCCCCTCCGAAAGGACGATCAGTGAACTCCAGGATGGATAGATCCGCTGTTTCTCGGACCCGAGGAGGGGACGATTCCTCCAGTTCAACGTGACGGCTCACAGCTACCGACGTAAAACAGACCCCAGTCCTCCAGGATGTCCACTGCAATCACAGTGGCCGTGGAATGAAGAAAACAGACCTCGTCAAATACCCTCGTCAAGACCTCGTCAATCGCATCTGCAATCAGTCACCTGTGGAATCGGTCCGGTGACTGCTGGATTCCGGACCCGAAATGTTTTTTGCAAATCGTTACTGAAGCCTTCTCTGCTCTTCTTTTTCTTCCCAATAAGTCCATGTCATATTGTGTGTATGACACATCTCATTGGGAACACAACGCTACATGAGACTACTCTAGTCATACGAGTTATCGAAACGAAACTGCATTGTTGTTGACAGTTGGCAGAAATAGATCACTCTTCTTGAAAGTTGGGTAGCATTGCTTTAGTAGGGCTTGAATGACTAGACTCGTGTCATGGATTGCGTTATCCTGGTTATCCGGTCACTCTGCCAATCAAAACACATTCAACAGCCCATGGTAATCTAAATACTCCTAATACTCTCGACATACTCTCGCGGCCAATTAACTCACCTACATTATTACGCCGACGACAGCCAGCTGTACATCAGCTTCGGAGACAATTGCTCCTCGGCTCTACTACGTCTGGACAACGGCTTGCCAGAAAATTCGAATTGGATTTCCCCCCCCCCCCCAGCTAACAAACTGAAAATTCAACGAGCCCACCGAGGGCAAGACAGAGGTTGTGGCATATATCGCCTCGGTTCAGACCAACACCAACCACCCCCCTCGTTTCAGTCGGCGACACCGACATTACCTACACTGATTATGTTCGTAATCTCGGTGTCATGTTCGACAAGAATATGACGGTGGATCGACATCGTTGAATGCCCTCTCCAGTATCCGATACATTGGTCGGATAAGGAAGTATCTGGATAGAACGTCATCTCTGAAGCTCATCCACGGTTCGTCACATCGAAGCTGGACTACTGCAACATCAATTCTGTATGGCTTGGCAACGTGACTAATCCCGCCCGCACCCTTGTCAGCCAGAACCCATAATTCCCAGACACTAACTCCCGTATTGATTGATCTCCACTGGCTTCCCATCCGCGAAAGGATCAACTACAAGATTCTCATGAATTGTCTTCAATGCCTACACAATGGAGGCCCGAGCTACCTCTCGAGCTTACTCCAGCTTCGCCCGGCCTCCACATGCTCACTCCGGGGCACTCCGCTCCAACTCATCGCAGATTCTCCTCACCTCCCGCATCAAGACACAGACCTACGGCTCAAGAACTTTCGCATCCTGTGCACCGTACCTGTTGAACTCACTACCATACAAGTAAAATTTGCAATAGTTTGAACAATTTTAATCACTCTAAAGACTTATCTTTTTCACTAAACGTTATCTTGTATTATTGTTGTTTAAAATTGTTAATGCTACTAGAATTATTTTAATATTATGTTTGGCGCTATCCCAATATTCATATTATTATTATTATTATTATGGACTGAAATTGTCGCGTGGAAGACTCCTATTAATTATATTTTTGGTCGACGTTTACAAGCGTGAAGCGTCATGGCAACCAACATACTCTAGTTACGGACAAGCCGAGAAGCAACAGTGTCATAGGTATTGGGTAGTAACTTGTGTGACTGCTTCTTAACTATGAAAAGGTTTGAGTGAAGGAAACTTCCTATAGTTAGATTCTCAACGTTATAGAATAGAACGCCACTATAAGGTGTAGCCTATATTAGACCAGTGCTGATCCCATGACATCCATGATCAATGCATCGATGTCGAGGCATGGGCGTCTCATGACAAGATGCATGCAATCACTGATGAGCCAACATGACTGATGAAAACAATTACTCTTCATGGGCTAAAATGTCTTTGGGAGGACCTACTAATGGAGCGACATAATACAGTACTCGTTTACAAGAGGCCGCTCAAGGCAGAACCCCTCAATCATATACCAGCTCATCTCACTAAAGCGGAGAGGTAGCTTTTCCCAGTCGATTAATCGGTTACTCGCTCCAGAGCAACAATAGCGATTGAGTCGATATATGGCTGATCTCCAAGCTGATGGGTCGAATAAGTGATGATATAGAACAACACCTTGCAGGTTAAAATTAAATTATAAAGACGAAGGCCGAGGGAAGGGAAAATGAGAGTACTATCCTAGGGCCTGCAACCCGTGAACGATACAGGGGGACGTATTCAAGGCAAGAGGCGATGTAAAGGATGTGTATTGTACTGCTCCCTGTAGGGCGCTTTAGAGTTAGAGCACCCTTAAAAGTAGTAGATAACCCTAAACATGGGTTAATTATATCCCCACTCGGGGAGGATACTAGTTTTGGCTCGCCCGTCTCCGCCGCCGCCGCGTCCGCCGCGTTTTTGTTACGCAATAAATCTCCCAATACTTTGTCCATTTAGCCGAAACTTGGCACAAGTCCGCCTTAGTGAAATCTCAGATGGAGTTCGAAAGTGGATGTCGCCGCAATGCAGGGTAAGCATGCGTTAATTGCAAATTTTGTATTGTTCGAAAGTTGGTTTGATTTCCACCGAAACCTTGGTAGGTGGGGACCATAATTGGTCCTGAAAGAAGTGAGATTCATTTCAAGGTCACAGAGGGTCAAATTACGCTATTATTGAACGTTTGTCGGATTTCAACGAACTTGGTAGGTGTGGACGATGTTTGGGCCCGAAAAAAGGGGAGGATATTTCGGGGTCATCAGAGGTCTCAAAAAGTCACGCTAATTTGGCCCAATTTGCTTTGCGGCATTTTACGAAACATTGGTCTGGATATTTCACGAAAACTGGCACCCTTGGCAGCCATTTACCCTCCGGGAGTGTCAGAGTGAGTAACCCGTGTTCCAATGACAGGGTAATGACAGGTAACGCTTTGAGACTACATTCGCGGTGATGAAAATGCATCTTATAAAAGCTGTCAGATGCAGTATATTCAAATACAATGCCATCCACATGACAAAACTACAGAACCATCTTCACCAACTGATCCCGAGGTGGGTGGGGAATTACAGTTGGCGGTTTTACCCGCCGGCATGTGTCTAGTTGACTCCATGAATTTGGAGCGGGTTTAGATCCCAATCACGGTTGTCATTTCTAAATCGCACTGCGAGGAGACCAAGCCAACTGTTTCGTTTATACGCGTGCTGTCTACTCTGCCCTCCTAATCGGAAATTTTTGAAGTATACGCCCCCACACAAAAAAGTGTTGACGCCACACTGGAAGCGAGTTCAAATTCTAATCACGGGGTCCAATTCCAATGACCGATGACAGACATAGAGATGATCCGATGTATACGACGTGTGGTCTCGAATGCGCTCTTAGAAATTAGAGAAGAGTGATCAAGTGTACCACACTTAACAATTTGCTGACGCCACATTGGAAGCGAGTTGAATTATGGTAGAAACCAAGAAAAGAGGGGGGAAAACCCCCCCCCAGTGAGAGATAACAAACACGTGATGAGTTCTTTTTCATTCAGCGCTGTCCTGTCCAGGGTATTGTCGCATCTGATTGGACTGACTGAATTTCCGGATTGATTAATCGAGGTGCTTACACACCACCAAATTGACAATCTTCCACCGAAAATTGACCTGAATACCAAATTTCAGCTGGATCGGTCCAAAGAATTCCGGTAATTCGGTCAACACGGTTGTAGAGGTTACCATTCAGGTGTCTTTTGACTAGAACCAGAATAAAAACAGGGTCATGCCATTATTATGGGGAACTCACATACCAAGTATTGATCTTGGGCCATCTAGCGGGGTCGTCAGAGATCAAGTCACGCTAATTGCCAATTTGCGCATTTTTCGAACGTTGGTCTGATTTCACGAAAGGGTAGGTTGGGGCGAATGACCTGAAAAACGTAAATTTGCAAGGAATTGAGGTTATTGCCCTAGGGCACAACAGCGGGGCCTTTGTTCAATTCCAGGCCGGATAGGAAAGCCAACCTGAAAAATGCCAACAATTCACGCAATGAATTTACTTGGGAACATCAAATTTACATTGCGAGTTCGATTCCCAGTCACGCCAGACAGGGTTTTTCCAGTGTGTACTGTAAGGCTGAGCAAGGTGCTCGCCCCACTACTTACTTTCTACCCAGGGGTTTCATTGGGTACCTGCGTGAGGGGGAGGGAAAATGAACACACCGGCGACTTGGGCAGCCATTTACCCTCCGGGAATTGTCAGAGTGCGCACCCGTGTTCCAATGACAGGGTAATGACATGTAAGCCTTGGACTACATTCGCGGTGAAAATTGCACTAATAAAAGCTGTCATATCATTAAGTAGTTCAAAATGCATCCACAGGACCAATACATAAACCTCTTCCCCAACTGATCGCCAGGTGGGATATACACGTTGGCGGTTTACCGCCGGCCTGGGTCTAGTGGCTCCATGTTTGGAGGGGTTAGATCCCAATCACGGTTTGTCCACGTTTAAATTGCACTGCGAAGGAGACCAAGCCAAATGTTCGTTGTATACGGAGTGTGGGCTCTAGTGCGCTCCTAGAGTCGGAAAATTGTTAAAGTATACGACACACAAAAAATGTGTTGACGCCACACTGGAAGCGAGTGCAAATTTTGAATCACGGTGTCCAATTCCAATGACTCGATTGACATGACATGAGCGCGATTATCTGATGTATACGACGTGTGGTCTCGAATGCGCTCTAGAATTAGCAAAGTGTCAGTGTATCACACTTAACCAATTGCTGACGCAACATTGGAATGCGAGTTGAATTATGGTAATCCGCTTGATAAAAAGATTTGGGGGAAACCCAGATGAGAGATGACAAACACGTTGATGAGTCTTTTGATTCAAAAAAAAAAAGCGCTGTCCTGGTCCAGGTATTGTCGCATTATTTGATTGACTGAGCTGAATTTCTGATTGAATAATCGAGGTGCTAAACCCCAAATTGACAATCTTCCAACGAAAATGACCTGATACCCAAATTTCAGATGGATCGGACCACGAATCCGGGGTACATCGTGTCAACACGGTGTCAGAGGTTGCCATCAGGTGCTCTTTGACCTAGACCTCGAATAACAGGGTTCTCATAGTATGGGGGAACTCACATACCAAGTATGATCGTGGTCATTCTGATGGGGTAAGAGGGAATTTGTTCAGAAGCCAGAATGTGACCAAAATTGTCGTATCTCAAAAAACTTTCCCTCTTGTTAGTAGATGATACTCGGTCGAGACGAGCTGACCAAACGGTTCCTGTACTTCCTTCCTAAAAGAAGCTAGACACCGAAGTCGACGCGATCAGCAAGGCATTATTGGAAAAAAAGCGTGGGACGCAAGGTGTAAGGCTTTGACCTTGAAATACCAACCCAAACCAATTGAATATAAGAAACCATGGAAGGAGCGTTAAGTGTTTCCCCGGAAAACAGGCAGTGTTAGGTTTGGGGGGTGACTTTGACTTATTGTGCCACTGGTATTTTGTTTACGAGGAGGTGACAGCGCATGAAAGGAGCGGTCGAAAGCACCCGTAAAGTTTGTTAAGGAAAAGGACAGCAATAAAATATTTGCGTTTTTTTTACCTTGGTCATTAGGTCGAGGGGTTGCCGACTAGTCAGTACAAGAATCGGCAGACGGAAATCAATGGACACTGAGAACGGTGTTCCCCAATGTTAATATATATAAAAAAAATGCATCGTCATTACAGCATTCGTTATTTATACAAATTCCTTATTTGTATAATTCATCGGGGATACGCGGATTTGCTGAATTTCGATAGGTGACTGGTGCGGAAATATCATTCGAACATTCTAATAAAAAGAATATAAAAACATATATCATAGACAATGGTGGATATTAAAAAATCATCGTTCGTTATACAAACGATGGCAGGCATCTATAACAGCCACTATATAGCTGACTGTATCACCAGTGTAATCTCTAACAAAGAGTCGGGCTACCACATAATGGCCTTCGAATAACTGCAATTAATTTGTATAGATCACAGTACCCGGTGGCCTCGTGAGCTGCTTCTGTTACTGATGTTCCCTGAGTGGAGATACGAGTACCACTCCGGTTACTCGAGGCAGCTCAAGGTAATTGATATTATTATATTAATACTATCCTCCCTGAAGCCCCAGGGTTACCTTTTGCATTTGATAATTCGATTACACACACGAGAGCAAACAATAGCTGAAGCCCAGCGGAGAGAGCTACACGGTGCATGCCACAAGTGCAGTGGTTGGTTGATGAGTGCGTGGAATTACACATGCTTAGTCCACAATCGGATTATCATACCAAAGAAGGCGACGCAAACGATTTCCAAGTGTTCCAATATGATCAAGCGGTTTTGAAGTGTACGTGTTGCGAATGGAAAAATCTTTTGAATTTAGGTCAGCAGAATAGAGTTTGCAAACCAGTTGATGATATGAGAAATAATGTGACATTTGCCATCTACAGTTTTTGAATTGAGAATTTATCCGTATCGCCTATAAAATAACTGATCTATGCTGTACTGAATTATATAACACCTCATTGTAAGCTGGTGGTCATTCCATCGAACAAGTGTTGTCCATATTGCAATTGACATGTAAATACTTCAGCATCATCGTGTGAAAAAAATCCAAGGAAGTATTATTATGTGATCGCGAGAAGAATTCACATAAAATAAGGCTGTTGCTCACTCAGCGCAATGGATTTGTCAACAATATTAGGATGAAATTCTTCCCTGTGTTAGAACGTTATGCGTAATACAACGACCTCGACTCACGGCCAGCGTTACTCTGACAACTTCGGTTTCCACATATGCACATCCCCGCTTTTAACGTCTAGACAGTTTGTACAAATACATAATCCCATATAGCAACGAAACTTTTGACACATGTCCAGCTAAAAAAAATCAAGATATCGCATTTTCGAAATATATACAATAGATTTTCATGCGAGTAAACGTGTTTCGATACATAGCATCCATGATGCAACGTGCGTTATGCGGTATAAAGTTAGTGACTCGACGACGGCCTGTATAATGTAGCAAACGAAACGCGAGCAGTTTATATTAGTAGTGATTGAGGCTCACCTCGAAGAGGTGAGAAGGGCGGTAAGAATGAACCTTTTCCCACATTGAATGGCGCTAGACAATCCTCCCCCACATAAGCTTTGCCCTAAGACGAACACCCTGTATACCGCGAAGCACGCCACACATTAGCACACGTACTCGACTACCCAAATCAATGCAATACTGAAACGCTATATGTGGGTTATATTTCTGCTTGTTCTCACTAATTCACGAAATCGAATGTTCACGCTTCTTTCGTTGGGCCTAGGCTATCATTTTTAGGAAAAGATTCGATTCTACAAATCCAACGGGTTGCGCTATATTGGTATAAGAAACCCCTAGTCCATATCATGCTAGTTCACGACAAACGAATCACTCGATTTTACACTTTCAAACCTTTGGTAACTGAGTAAGCCTACGTCTTGGTTTGTCTTTCAACATTCTCCCTCGACCATACTTTCTGGTCAATCATTGGTGCTTTTTCCGCGATTAACTCAATACCCCCAATTATTTGGAGCAGCTGTTCTTATACAATGTAGCAGAAATTCATGGTACTCACCACGTATAAAGCCTCCCTCCAGAAGAAAATAAGGCGAAATATTCCCGAAAACAACATCAAAGTCTTGTATTTTTTGTCAAACGAAGAGCGACGCCACGAGACAACACACGTATGCGCAGTACCGCATCCGCGAGCGATGAGGGTAATAGATATTTATCGATTAGGCGCTACTAGATGACAATTGCTGAAAACGATATCAAATTTCTAGGTGTCGTGGTGAGACGGCCTTCACCAGACGCTGTCGACCTTCGTGCGTATTTCCGAGTCACGGTGTTCCCGAATGACACCAATCCGAAAATTACGGGAATTGGGCAGAAATTGTGTTAGAAGTATGGAAGCCTGTTAGGGACGAGAAGCGCTATTAGGTTGAAGGCAATCGGGACGCAAAACGTAGGCCTATACGCCGTGATACAGCACGAGATGCTTCACCTGTTCACTCGTGATTCAATATTGGAAGAAACATTGATTCATCGCATTGAGAGGAATCATTGAGTGATCACGGTTAAATGAGGATTTAACCGAACGGGAGAGGGGATGAATTCGTGTACGGAAAGGTTAAACGCATAACAAATGGGCAATTATTTATAGAGAACGCAAGGCACTATGATACAGTGTTCGGATATTAGATACTGAACACTGTTTCACAAGTAACGTCGTAATAAAATAATAAAGTACGGTAATGTTTGATTCGTGTAGGCGTTTATTCCATTTAACAAACGGGGGGTGGATTGGTTAGTCTCGTTTAAATCTCTCAAACAGTTTTAGTTGCTGTTCTCCCGAGTAAGCATAGGCTACACCGCTACTGCGCTATACCCGAAAATCTATCTATTAGGTTTCCCGTCCTGTATCTGCTAACAAAATTTGTAGGCCTAAATGCCTTTGCTTGACGAGACACAATCGATACGGTTATATAGGTCAGATTAGGTGACATTCGTCTTTTCGACATACATCTCGAATTCCTTACATTCTTAGGAGAAAATGTACGAATAATGGCTCGAACCATCTCAAAACGTGTTGATTTCCGAAAATACGTTTCCTAACAGGTGAATTTTTCGTTTGACTCAAAGTAGCTCATGAATATGCATGACTTCTGCTTAACGAGCATTCAATTCGACCGTGTGGGTTCAAGTTTAGAAGCAGTTGGAACGGAAAATGTCCATAACTATCGTGAAACCGAGGATAACTTTCCACTAATTCACATATTTCGAGATGCATTCTTCTAAGTTTACCTCCCTCTAACTACAACGGACGAATCTAGTGGCAACGAGCCACCGGATGCGTACTCGGTTCGATGAGAGAACCTTCAAAGCGTATATTTTGTATTCGATGAACTGTCTATGGGGAGTTGCGCTAACCGAAGGGCATCGTCGCAAGACACGCACAGAGAGTACACTGACTGATTGAAATACGAAACGCGCACATGATACAAAGAGCGCAGTGAATCGTTCGGTGCAGCTCAGAAAATTGATAAATTATTCATAAACGAGCGCTTCATGATATGAGGAGAATTAGACTATTGTCCAATATATCACTCCACTCTATGTGAGAAAACGAGAAGCTGCACATTCGTATGCTATACTGATAAGCACAAGTACGTTTTAACACGAAACTTCTTCGAGGTGGGGGGGGGGGGGGAACCCTTGCATATTAAATATATACTGTGTGCCAATTTTCAGTTCAGCTAGAATCGAAAATTTCAAATCAATGTAGGCCACTCCACACCTAAATTTTTATTAGATTTTTGTACGGTTCGCTGGCACCCCGAGTGATATCTCACGACATATCTGTCTAGACAGCTAGAAAGGAATAGTTTGCCATTAGGGATCAGTGCGGGACGCTCCGTATTGTATTTAATATAACTATGGAACTCACCAGGAGCAATGTGGCTAAATTAATGACTTAACTAACAATCAGATATTTGGGGGAAAGAAAATGCACTAGAAATGTGTATTATACAGATGTACATTAGCCTGGCATGGTTAGTCCTGTTATGCTCGTCCCGTGGACGGTGCCAACATCCCTATACAAAACCACCACAACCAAGCCCTGTTTTGCCCGTCCTATAGACACTGCCTACACCACACCCATGGATTTGTCACCAAGCAGTGGGCCCAAGCCATTGAGTTTTTCGGTGAAAGTAGGGCTATTGCCCTCGATATCTCTAAGGCCTTTGACCGTGTTTGGCATGCCGGACTCCTTGCCAATTACCTTCATTTGGTTTCAGCCCCCTTCTAGACCTCTTGGACTGGCAGTTTCTTAACGATCGCTCTATCTCTGTTAAGGTTGTGTTTTCTCTCCGAGACCTTCCTTATCAATGCTGGTGTTCCTCAAGCTTGTGTTTTCTCTCCTACACTCTTTCTTATTTTTTCAATGATCTTCTTAGCTCTACCTCCTATAGTATTCACTCATTTGCTGTTGATTCTACCCTTCACCACTCTCTGTGCTTTCCTCGTCCCCGGAAGCGGAACATTTTGTCTACAACCGTCCCCTAGTTGCCAATCAGCTGAACAATGATCTTCTTTCCATTTTGAACTGGGGCACTGCTATCTGGTTACCTTCAACCAATCTAAAACTCAGAACTTCTGATTTCTGGTTCGGCGTGTTTCTGATGCACCAGCTATTTTCATGGCTGAAAAGATCCTCCCTCAGTCTATTTCTCTTAATATCCTTGTATGGAAATCCGCAACAACCTGTCCTGGAACTCTCACATCAAGTCTAACGCTACTAATGCTTCTAGAAAGTTGGGCTTCATTTTTCGCGCAAGGAAATACTCACCTCACAAAAGCTACTTCTGCTTTACAAAGCCCAAATTCGTTTCCTAATGGAATATGGTTGCCATATTTGGGGTGGGGCTTCCCCATCCTCTCTCAATGTCGTGGATCGTATCTAGAGAAAGGCCATTCGTCTCATCAACGATTACATCCTTACCTCCTCACTTCAGTCTCTATCCCATCGCGGATCTGTATCATCTCCCTGCCTCCTTTACCGTTATTTAAATGGTCTGGGTTCTTCTGAGCTTGGGGATGCTTTCATCTCTTTACTCGAGGTTACTCGCCATACTCGCTCTTCTTCTTTCAGCCACCCGTTTCGGTTGCATCTTCCACGTCATCGCACCGAAACCTATGCTCGCTCCTTTTTCCTCGCACTTCGCGTGCCTCTAATAGGCTTACTCGGGATGTATTTCCTCCTGACTTTGACCTCCAGCGGTTCAAAAATAGAATCAACAAGCTGGATCTCTCCTCTTTCTTTTAGTTTCTTGTGCTTGGGGGTTGCCTTTTTTGTTAGGCAATTATGGGTTCGCCCTTCCTCATGTCACTTTGTCCGTCCTATAGACAGTGCCTGCAAGTTACGAACACACCCATGGTAAGTCTTGTTTTGCCCGTCCTATAGACAGTGCATACCTGCCTACAGTACCACAACACCCATGGCATCCCTAGCTAAATTGCAATCAGTGTCGAAGAGGGTGGATTAATATTGTTTCAAGTCTGAATTTTTACCTTCCGGCAGCAGCTTCTTTCAGTTTGGATAGAGTTGTTGCGTATGCGGGTCCCGTACGCACGTGAAAAATCGTGAGTTCACGTGAGCTGAGATGAGGCCAGTGTCCGAGTTGCCCTATTATGTTTGTTAAGATCGAGATTGGTTCCACAGAGGCAGAGAAAGTGATAAATGGAAGCAAACTCACACTGAACAGGCGAACCAATGCGTATACGGATGTTCATAACCGCGAATGAATTCTATAGCCAACAACAACAACAGTATGCAGTGTGTTCACTTCTGGAACAAACGTTTTCTTTTGATTTTCACATCCATCCCAGACACGTATACGCAACAATGGAATCCCAGTCTCACGCAGCCGTCCCACTTTTTAATAACTTTTTTCCCAGCCGACTATTCACCTGATGTTTTCCCGGAAGCCGGATGGGTCAGTACCGGAAAAGGCACTACGCCGGCCAATTGTTGGGCATTCATCAGTTCGCAGGGTGTGGGTTACTACCGACCCATAGATTATCACTCCGCTTCCCACTTGTTCACGGGTGTAAGTACGCATGCTCGCCACTACAAGTTCGAGGGCGTAGACGAAATTATCTCCATAGCTCTATCATTACAGCCTATTACGAAACTGTCACCACTCTTCAAAAACCTCAACCATTCATGTTTTACCATGTCATTGTTGAATAAGTATGGGGGACATCTGTGAAGTTTTGTGCTGATAGGATTTTTTTTTTTTTTATCCGTCGGAGGATTTCCGAAAATTGTTCGTCACACTGTTTGTGTGATATCGAACGGCCAGTGTACCACCGTGACCTCTGACACAATAGTATTATCATCTCATTAACTGTAATCGTGGAAAGGTTTATAGCCTCATGAGAGAAGACGCCTATTCCTCCGCATCGCCTGAGAATCTCCCTTCTGCCCAAACTCGGCCTTCTGCTCAGCCTGGGTCACATTGCACCCCTTCGACATTATGTATTGTACGAAGTAGTGCCCAGAAACACAACATGAAGCAGTTATAGGCTTTTGAATCGCTCCAACATTGTCCGGTCGACGGTTGGCCGGTTGTCTCTCAGGGCCACAGCGCCACCTGTTCAAAGCCCGTCTGGCAACCCGTTGCAAATTGAAAATGTCTATGTCTGTACCAATGCTGGTTCACATTCTCAATACGGAGGTCTCTGCAAGTCTAATGACCATAACAGGGTAATAATGAAGATGTCAATGTTGATAGGTGATCCTGCACAACCTTCTGTGATGGACAAGGCAAACACAATTGTCTTGCTGGGTTGTACGATCAGAACCCAAAATTTGACCAACAGCTACCAGAAACTTTGAAGATGGGCATAAATTATGCAAATTAAAGCACAATTTAGTGACTTAAACTTCATTTGTGTTTAAACTCATAGTTGTACATGAGCTTCTGTGCTAATATTCAATTAATATGCAAATTTATGCAAATTAGTATGGGGTACTGAGCTGAAAATTGGCGCAATGTGGAAACACTTGACCCTGCACCTCACACAGAGTTTCACTATGGGGTAATGGTTAAGGTCGCTTCAGAAAATATTGGATGCACATACGAATAGACAGATGGTCAGACAGACAAACCATACAACAAAGCGACTACCGTGTCTTCCTTTCGACAGTTCAGGCGAGAGAAAAATCAGGGCTACGAATATGAATATTCATGCGCAATATCATATTGAATCCAACATGCATTTTTGTTTAGTACAGGTTGACTATGAATGAATGTTACAGAATGTGGATTAGCATGAAATGTGTACAAACCAAAATAGAACATAATGCTAAATTGTAGTAAAATGGAGAAATAACAAGAAGTTGAATAAATCAAGCAATAATTCTTATATAGCTACACTGATTGATGACACCTGTTATGTGAGATTGCGGCTGTGATCAATTAAGTCACCCTGATTGGTTTGTACTCTACCAGTGATTTGGGATCCACCAATGGGAGCAGAGACAATGTGCTAAGAGAACTGCCAGGGATCATTGCTCTAGTGTGTATAGAGGGATTTCCAGAGAACCAAAATGGGGGTGGAGGAGGGGATATATCACTCAAGGCACCCTCTGTCCATTTTCCAAACCTTGCCCAGAATCCTGGATTCACAACTTTGGTACAAAGTGGAATTTTCCAGTGTCGGACGAGATTCCAAGGAATTATAATTCCCTGAGTAAGTCAAACCAGCATGATATCAACACCATATGATTCACAGTTGAGGTTAAAACTGCACAGGTGCAAGTTCTGGATGTGGCATGACATCATCTAGGGTGAAGGGTCAAAGGTTGAATTGGTCCAAAGCGATATTCTCTTCGATAGAATCCTGGCTAATTCTATTTTGTTGCTGCTGCCATGTTATGAATTGCTTCAACATTGTCATCATGTCCACATTTATGTGGAAAAATATATATATATATATTTATATACTAAAACAAAGAATGAGCAATTATTGTTGTGGATTGTTATATAACCTATATGCATACTACACATTCAACAAAGCTCACACACACGAACAATATCCATTAATAAAATAGTCAGGAATTCCATTAAGCCAACATTATTGTTCACGTAAAATAGTTTACATCTTCAACATGATTTTCTAAATATATAGACGTTTTTTCCTCCCCATAAGTTTTATGTTCCAACCCAGTCCTAAAATCAGTAAAGGTTAGAAATATGTTTTGTATGTAAGCAAAATGCACGGTATGAATAGCTTCCTTTAAAAAATATATATCAGTCTGGTCCAGATAATGCTATTATGGGTAACAAACATATACATTTCCAATTTATAGCTCAAAAATAGGTATGCAGCTTATATGTACTACATCTAAAATGTTGCAAAATGTTTGGCTGATGAGAATTATTTTCTTGAGGAAAGTTGTTGATTCAACAGAACACACAAACAGAAATTACACAAAAGTTTTGTAGTTTTGTCGAGTTCTCAGATTCCAAGCAGAGAGAATGAGTGAGTAGAGACTCCAGAGTAGCATACCTATAGTTTTGTTGAATTGCTCATATCTAATATATGCAAATCAGTATGGCAATGCCTCATCTTGCAATTCCATGAATTTAAATTCGAAGCCATGCATCAAAATGTAAAAATGGTCCAATTAGCTAGTAATTACCCAGCAGTCCTCCGGAGGTGTACAACCATTCAAGAAAAAGAGTGGGTGGCTGGTACGAGGAGGAAGGGAGAGATGGGGAACCCCCTGCTCAAGATGGGGAACCCCCATCCAAGATGGGGAACCCAAGTTGCCGCTACCATATGCCCTTTGATAATTCCTGGGAGAGGATATCACCTCCTCTTGGCTCAACCCCCTCCTAATAGTATGTTGGAATTCCCTTGATTGCCTGTTAATTACACTGCTGATTGGTTGAGACCGTTTAATCTGCTCTCGTTCAGAGTCCCCCGTAGTTTTTGTACAGTTTCGCACAAGGGGTGCGTGCCCTGAGTGTCACAAATAGGGCACGGATACCTGTATTGTATGAAAGAGCAATACATGGGAAGCATCACTGATCTTCAGGCAGTGTTTCGATGAAAGAGATATTGAGAGTCTATTTACATGATAAAAGGAAACAAGCAGGTGATTATGCTAATTAAATATTCAAAGTAAATGGTACTACACCAAAAAAAAAAAAATACAATAGAAATATGATAATGAAAGCTAAACTAAGAAACATTATGATCGTCAATTCGCAGAGGGGACCACCTTTAGATGTATCAAATTCCAAAGTGTGCTAAAATTATTATACAGATGTTTCATTGCCAAATAACTCAGAAATTGACTCAGAATATATAGAATAAATAAATTAAATGGTAATGTAATAAATTGTGAAGATGGGTTATACAGAAATGGCTCAACTTTGAATGATTCACAATAACAGATTTTGTTCAACATGGGGGATTACTGATGTGGACGAATGTAAAATGTATCGACTCAACGCTAGGCTGGGTGCGCTGGTCGAATTTCATGCTCACTGCTTGAATTCAAGGCACCGCTTTCTTGTAATTTCACCTTTCCAGGCTCAGGACTGCAAAGTTGGAGAAGAGGACGAAATAGCAGTTCACAAGAGAAGCATGGCACAGGGTCTAAGAAGCAAGTATGAGATCTAACCAACTAGTACTGCAGCTGCCCTCACTGTAGCCTAAGGTTCGGTTCAATAGGTCAGCGGCAGCTCACTCCTACAGAGATCCAAAAACCTGTTGGGATGACAAATTTAAGCACTGTTTCAATTCGGCATAACAATACCCTGGGCATGGTCAGTCTAGTGTGAGTCGGCCATCAAAAACATACAACGGAGACTACACTCCGAAAGCTGGTGACAAATTGTGGTCACTGTCCATTTTTTCTGGTTTGTGGTGGGGAGAGGGGGTGTTCTTTGTTCCGGCTTTGACTGCGGTGTATCAAGGCACCAATCCTTTGGTACAACCTGATTGAAGTCATACCCTGGCCCACAGATGGAGGGGGGGAGGTAGTTGGTGCGACTGTACCATCCTCTATGTGGCGCACCCTCGATGAGACATCACTACTTACAACCTGCCTGTTGATGATATCACATTACGGACAGCCACATCACACCTTATCACATTACAGGTAAGCAGACAGCCTAGGCTCCTACAGGCATTCAAACCTGTTGTGATGTCCATCTACACAACAAATTGTCCATTTAAACTAGGCCTCACTACACATCTCCCAACAGTAGCATTGTACCATACAAATTGTCAATTGCATAACGCACCCCCAATACCCTGGTTATGGTGAGTCAATTGGGGTCTTGTCAAGACAAAGTGACTCACCTGTGCATCACATCCCCTAAATGGTCAGTCACACAGCTGACTTTGGGGTGTATCATTTTACTTGGAGGATGTAGAAATGAAAAACAACCTGGCCCTACAGTGGGGTCTTTTTGAAGGAATGAGTCACCTAAACCTGACTGCGATAGTGTATCAGTGTACAATAGTTGTATGACCCACCTTTGACAATGACTCCCTGACTGCGGTATCAGAGGTTCGTCATACATTTGACAAGTGCGTTGAACAAAACTATTTTCTGGTACAGATGTATCGGCCGTGTTTTTACAACCCTGCACAAAATTTTTGGGGAAAAGCTACATTTCCCTGTTCATTTTGGGGAATCTTGTGCTGTTAAAGAGCACACAATAGTATGGGACCATCTCAAAACTGTCACTATAGAAGAGGCAGATCCAATTGTAAAAGAGCTTTCAGAATGGCACACAGTGTGTACTCCAATTTTGTCTGAACTAATCACATGGGGATGTCATGCAGTTTTCGCACCATTTGCATCAGTCACATCTAGCTCGTGATGGGTCTCGCAAGTAGTTTGTAAGTAAATTCTGAGCATTATCGACATTATCGAGGCCTATCATGAATCCATGTGGTTCCAGGGTAACAACTTTTGCATTAAGTCACTTTTAATTCAGACTTCTCACAACACAACTTAATCCAATTGCCAATGAGTTCAGTCTGTCGCATGCTTGATGAGCATGGTGGGACCCGGCAGCATGACACCAAGCCTAATCGTAAAATACTACATAGGTAGGCATCGCCCCGTTTGTGTCAGATCATCCACCAGGGTACGTAGGTACATGGAATGCGCTTCGCATCATCAACTGCCACGGCAGCGTGCGTGACAGAGTGTCACGTCTTATGAGTTCTAATATGGTTCCCTCTATAGCCCCCTCTCACAGCATAATCTTGTCATATTTCTCAGCATGCAGCTCACTGTGGGCGGAAGATAGTCATCTAGCAATCCTGGAGTTTTGGAATGCTCCTGACAGAATGACGTGTCACGATACACGCTGACAGAATCGAACAATATCCAAATTTTTAAATAATCAACTCACAATGATCACAATCCACATATTACATTTGAGAGAACTGCTACAATCCACTTTGTTTTGTTCTTTTCACTGGTGGTTCCACAGCTATCCTAGAGAGTTTCATAAACAAGAGAATATTTCAACACAGAGGCGAGTGGCTAAACGTGTCACTCCATTATCGGTTAGTGTTCAAACAGCACAGCATTTGTCAATTTTTCTATTCCAAACCTAAAAGACTCGAGGGAGAGATGAAAGATGATTACGGAATGTAGACTTCAAATGTGAGACCCACAGCAACAGTCTATAAATGATTCCTATCACCACAGGTACTGCATAGATCTTTTAGAGCGGCAAATTATATTTTTTATATTTCTCATCCTGAGCCATGAATGCTGTAATATTCCAGTTTCATATGGTGCATTCCCACCAACCCAACTACGGTTTCAAGAGCTCTACAAATATTACCCCTGATCATTGGTGACTTGTTACCCTGTCATACCCTGTACAGCGGTCCACATCTCCTGACCCATGTCAATTGTGTCACTACAACCCTGTTCCCCCCAGAGGGTCTGCCACAAATGGCACTCACTACTTTCTCATATGGGCAGCATGGTCCAATCAAGGAGAGACATGCTTCTCTCAACATCTCACAGCGATTGTGGTAATGCCCCCCAGGCTTGACTTAACTACACAGTCAAGTTTTTATCCAACTTTTCATCAACCTTTGTGATGATAAATCCACCTATTGTTCCGAGTTATCCCTGTCAGTGCTTAAAAAGAAAGCAGCGTAAATACACCGCCTATGCACCTGTATATGAAAATCTGCCCAACCCTTCTTTTCCCCTTTACTCATCTTTAATTCATTCAGGGAGAACTTCAGCATTATACGGTAAGCCACAATGACAACTGCACCATTCGCCTCCACATCAACTCTGCAGTAGATACCTCAGCTATTACAGGATGGGGGGAGGGAGGGGGGTCTTGAAAAAGGGCTTTCCAACTAAGGGCTAACCAACCCTTCTCGCTAGTAATAGTACTTATAGATCTGTCACCCCTCCTACCAAAGAAGACACCCATGTCGCCCCTGTTAGAGTACCCTCAGGTCCTCTGTGGAGGTGACTACCACACTCAGGACACCAGGCTTTGGTTCACCCGCTGTCCCTCCCCCTCCCCGTCAGGTGGGGGTCAGTTGCTCCGGCTGTCCAGTGACCGAGTTTGCGAGTATACTCTAAACTGCTTGACACCCATGAAGGTTTCCTTCACAACTTCTTGTTGTCCAAACTGTAGCAAACAGCACTTCAATCTGTCATTATGATAACTAAGCAGCAGCATTGGAACTAGACATGTGCAGGCGGGTAAACCGCTGACGTGTGTATCCCCGCAGAAATGGCCTCTGTTGCCCGTTTGAAAAGTACATTGAAGTTATGTCCGTTTCGACCTCTGGTGACTTTGAAAACCCTACCGTTGTTCAAGACCACACAGTAGTTCACCTTCTCCAAGTTTTGTTCAACTCGAGGAAAGTTAGAAAATTGCGAAAAAACACATTTGACCTCTGGTGACTTCATTACCTTCCATGTTTTTTGGACCAACTTTTGTCCCCCCTCACTAAGTTTCATGAGAATCAGACTAACTCTGTATTTTCGCAAATGAGAAGAAGAAAACTTTTGAGACCTCCTGTTGACTTGAAATCACTGTCAATTTTTTTGGGACTATTTTTTGTCCCCACCCACCCAATTTTGTGTAGATTGGACCAACTCCTGTTTTTTTCATTCAGAACCTGCAAAATATAGTAGGGCAGCAAACAAGGCAGTGGCGCCCAACTTTTGACCTCAACTATCCGAGATTTTGCTAGGACATGAATGTGTAATAAGTTTCGGATCAATCGATGAAAGCATTAAAGAGTTTTGCGCCAACGGCCTAAAGTTTTCCAGCGGCGCACAGCCGGCAGCTAACAACACCCCCCAAACCATATTATCCCAGAACACTTCGTGTTGCGGGAGTAAATTAAGTCCTGTGCAACAGATCCTTCTGTAACACTGCTCCATAAAGCCTTGCTTATCAATCCTACGTCTTCCCCCACAACCGTCTTCTTCCACACAACCGGCTTCTTCTGAAACTCGACCAGTATGGGGTTGATGGTGTGTTACCATGAATAGGTGTATATCCTGCTTTCTTCTCCTCTCAAAAAAAACCGCAAACAGCGTGTTGTGTTGGGTGGGGAGTGTTCCTCATGGGAATTGTTGACTCTGGGTTCAGCAAGGTACCGTTTTAGGCCCTGTTGTTCAACGCCTATATAAATGATTTGCCAGAACCACCTACACTCAACTGTTATGGCTGTTTGCTACGATTGGTGTTCTTATAGAAACATTAATTCCATACAAGAACTCTGATCTGCTACAAATTGACCTGACCTCTATAGCAGCCTTGACCAAAACTGTCAATGAAATTCAATGCTGACAAATGCAAACTTCTTCGTATCCCTGCTAGTAGATCCCCTATAGTTTTACATACAACTAACCTTGGTAGCACCATTCTAAAGACACTGCTTCGCATACTACCCTTGGTGTTGACTACAAACATGATCACTGAAAAAATCACATAAACAGAATTACACGTTTCGAACACTGCTAACAAAACAATGGCTTCGTTCGTCGGAACCTAAAACTCCTGTACTAAAGACAACAAAGCAGAGATTTATAAGACCCTCCTCCGTCCAAGCATTGAATACTGTTTCTCTCTGGTTTGGGACCCGTACACTGTACAGCTAACTCAGAAGCTTGAAAGGGATCAGAGACGTGCAGCCAGTATGGTACACAACAACTAATGATTGTGACTACAGTGCCTCTTGCCCTTGTTCAAAACCTTCAGTGGTATCATTTGACCACTAGGAGGGAGATTAACAGTCTCTCTACTTTTCAAGCAACAAGCCATAGGGGGGCACCTTGCCATCCCTATTCATGATCACCTTGAGCCAGCCCCACGTAAACCCGCCGCTCCAACTCGAACAATTATATTGAGCATCACCACACGTCGGGACTGCTACAAATAAACTTACTCCTTCCTTTCCAGAAACCACAAGGGACTGGAACAACTTGCCGCATGAGATTACAAGTATTGTTACCCCCCACCAGCGAACTTCAAAGCTCTGTTTGAACACACCTGAGGCTTCAGCATTGGACTAGCCCTCCCCCTTTTTAGTAGCACGTCACACACCAACCTGCTCGTTTTGTTCCTTATGGAATGTTGGGCATCCCCCCGCAAAGAAGACGAAAAGTCTTCAGATATTTCGCCATTACAATTGTACCACTAAAAGAGTTAACGGTATGTTTTTATCATAAGCCAACAGCTATTCTGTAAAACAGTTTTCCTCAAAGTTTCCATTCAGAGCCTTCTTTCACGGCCTCCTTTCCAGCCACAGAGCTACCCATACTGTAGTAATCTATTTGATTGTACTGACTGATATAGAAATATAATTGAAAAAAAAATCTGTTGAAACAATAATATTAGGTCAAAATTCGTATTGGCAAAATGGGGCCCATTTTCGAAATATATACATTTTTTTGCAGCCGGCTGGCTTTTTTGAAATTTTGCATACTGATCACCATTTTCTCAAGAATAGGAATGATTTGAGTGCTGCAATTGACTTGAAGTTCTTCTTTTAATATCAATTATTTTATTTTCTCGAATAGTTCAAAGGCTGAATGGAACTTTAAGCTTCATTGTTTGTAACAAATGTTTAATGAGAAGTTATATCATCTCAACAAATCATTCCTGTAACACAGTTTCTTACAGCTTTGTCGATTCTTCAGACATTTGAAGAATCAACATCAATTACAAAATTTTATCTCTAACAAATGTTCACTGTATTTTCATAAAATAAGCAACAATCATTCTTAACAAGTTACTTTCTTGATCTTTAGACCTTCAAGAAGCATATACTATGGTTAGGTACGTAGCTAAGTTAATGTTCCCCACAGCGAGGCTCAGCACTAAGCGTTAGGCCTAAGCAACTGATTTAAGATACAAGTCTAATCGCTCCCAGTGTATCGCCTGGTTGCCCGATTTCAGTGGTTTACTTCTATTAGTCACCATGCAATCGATTACAAGGCATTCCTGTGTCTCTTAAAGATTTAGTATTAACATTTAACAGAAAAACAGCCTACCAATCAGTTAACAATTTCAAATTCGAAAGGACTGATTTCGCAAGTTACAAGGAGTAAAAGTTAAATGTGAATGTAAAATGTGCTTATTTATGCAAATCTATGCAATTTACCATGTACCAAGTTTCATCACAGAAATCCCTGCAAACTTAAAAATTATGCTTAAATTATGCAAATTAGACACCGTGAATGACCCTCCAGTGATTCTAAACTAAATCCCCTGATAATTTTTTTTGGAACGCAAGGTAAACATACCCACAGGTTTCATGAAAATTCAGCAACTGCAATATTTCGGCATAAATTATGCAAATTCGGTACGGTGATTGACCTCCATTGACCCCGATCTTTTGTATAAGGTTTTCGGGACTGAAGTAGACCATATTTACTACTTTTCGTGAAAATCCACCAACGTTTTGATTTCGCATACATTATGCAATTAGACACTTAAATACCAATTTTACGCTGACATTAATCAGTCATCATCAACCTTATCTCCCGCATCTATGTGCCAAACCAAGTCACCTACGGTTCATCTGTGATCTTGCTAAGGAGCCTAAACAATAAATTACAAAAATCGGCTAATTACCTTACTTTAGTGACTTTTGTGCCCAGAATCTCATCATATCGTGTTCACTCAACCCCGATGCTACCCTGAAAAATTTGTTGCAATTGCACTTACTGTTCGAAAGCTATCCTGCTAACGAGGAAAGTGTGACCACAATACACCCTCACACGCTTACATACCCATGCCATAGTGACCACTAAGTCTCCTTCTGAATTTCATTCAGGCGAGACAAAAAGCAGGACCTTGTTAATAGACTTTTTTAGTGGAAGTTTTCAAAATTGAGCATACCTCCTACAAGTACATTTTGTAGGTATAATGTGTTATCTACACAGAATGAAAATGTCTATTGCTGCGTTCCAATTCATTTTTTTCAAAAAAATACCTTGCTTTCCAAACTGAAACAAGAATGCACAGGTAGTTAGTGGCCGAGAATTTATACCTCGTCTGTAGCACTTTCACGAGTCATTCATTCCTGAGAATTTCTGCTCCCGGAAATGTCGCGATATATGGAAATGTTATTGCTGTGTTCCATGTACTATGTTGAATCGTGATCCAGACTGCCCACTCGTGAATTGCCCGTATTGTACAACTATTGGAATAAAGAAGATCTAATACTAGTGTTTTATTAGTCTAGAATATTCATAAATATTAACAAGAATCAAAGGGTAATATCGGAATTCGAGCATTCACGGCCAACTTTCAAAAATCGAAAAGTTTAACGATGCACTGGGTATTGGTTGCGCGGAAAAGCACTCGATCACCGATGTTCGGCGAACAGCCCTTTGGTCCGCAATTTTGCTATTTATAGAATTGGTGCGCCAATAATTTGCAGTGATTGTTTCCGAATGTTCTCATCTTCGAGAATATTGACCTGAATTATTCATTTGTACATGGGATATTTTCTATTTGGCTTCGACTTTCACAACTTGACCGAGTTGGTCGAATGTCTGCCATCTCGGTTTACAAGTCGTGAAGTCAAGTTGCTATTCGAAATTCCCACTTCACCACTGGTGATCACCGCCTTGTGTACAAATGGAACAGTAGTGAAGTCGTGTAACACAGTGTTCACGAGTTAGGTGGTAAATGGAACGCCAGACCACCCCATAAAACCAAACACCATCGGTCCGTATTAACATGACCCATATAATTTTTTGGTCTAAACCTAGATAATCTCTCCACCTCCCCCGCTGTTCAGCCTAGTTTCACTGGAACTTGAGAAATCAACACCCACCTCGATGATAATTGGTTTGCCGATTTGCTTTCCTGTAGAAGATGGCGGGTCAGAAGTTAAACTCGGGGTTCAGGTTGTTGGACTTGGTCGGAGAACGGACTGTCTCCCCCTCGCACTTGATGTACAGGTATGGGTCTGCTCCTGTTGACATTGAAGAGGGAAGACAGAAGGAAGGACAGGTGAAGAAAGTATTGTGTAGATATTCCACAGAAAAGTGGATCGAGTTCATCCATCTATCCATCAACCTGTAAACATTTGCCTTTGTTGCTCCCAAAGGGGAAGGAGCGGGGGGGCGGGGGGTCAAGTGCCACTACCGAACAATTCTCCTACTACAGAGGGCACCAGATTTTCTTGCTTGATGTAGGATTTTTTGTTTTTCCATTTCTTGAAAATGGCCATAATACAATAACTTCAGTGAGGATACAGTGAAATCTGTATTATCAGACCTTACCAGGTGAGCTCATGATGGATGTTGAACAAACTTGATGAAAATGTGAATAATGTTTGATTACAATCATTTGCCACCTCCCTGAACTGGTGGTTTTTGATGGTCTGGGTGGGTGGGGAATGGGGTAAAGTGTTAAAAACAGTCCTTTCTGTTTATACAGATCAGTTAATGATCTGTGGTTCCTTTTTAGTAGGGAACGAAGGAATACAACAACATTGATTTACACTTTTCTGTGAGTTTCAATTTTGTCTCCAAATTAATAAATTCCAGACAACATGCCTATATTGGTATCATGCAATCATAATGTGCTCCCCTTTGAAACAACCATTCTTGCAAATGTTGATCTGGTCTAAGAGTTTTGATGCCTTCAAGAACAGACTTGACTTGTCGTGGTTTCAGGGTCATTCATTAGGGACTCATCCCTTCTCAACCCTTTCCTACTAAACGGACCTGAGCTACTTTTTTCATTGGATTCATCCAAACTTACCCTTCGAGTTTAACCCCATTCACGATTATTAGTACACTCTTCACAGCAGGAAGCTCATCCCGCCTATTTGAAAGGCCAGTCCTGGAAGGGTTAAAATAATCAGACAGCCGCCTCCATGCATGGGAGAGAGTGAGGCGATAAAACCTATAACGGTTAAACAGAGGTTTTGATCCTGGTACATCTCAGCCACATATGGGTGACCTTTTCCAGTCCAGGGACAAGGTGTGTTCCTCGCAACCTCTTGGTGGGCCAAGATGAAAGCTGGATATGCAACATATACTCTGACAGTATACTCGAGTCATTCATAGGCCTTACGCAATCTTGGGGGGTATTATTGTGGAAGCAGGTATTGAACTGATCTCTGTGTTTGGGTTGTACAGGATATTTTTTAACGAGGCTTCATCGCTCAACATGAATTGTTCTGTGGTGTTCAGAGATGCATGCTGAGCACTGAGTCAGACCTGCCGGCCGTAGGTTGCCCATACGCTGTCAATTTTCGTTTAATCAGCACCACGTTTAAACGGCCCTAATAAACTTTCATTTACCGTTTAAACCTCACCCAGAAGTTCGTCTCACAGCACTCCCCAGCCCAGAAGGACTATGAGCTGCAATATAACACTTTTTAAAGACCATTGGAAAGGGTTAATTCAATTGCTCAACAGCTGATAGGTAGTCCCTGTACATTTTTTGTTTTTAGGCACTCTGATAATAAAAGTCCTCTTTTGAAGCTCAATGCGAGTGACTTACTGTTCAATAAGCCTCACAGTGTATTCAACAATATTGTCCATTGTAAGCGTCGATTAAACATCCCCAGTGATCGTGGGTCTATTATTTGGTGTCTATTATTCACGTGATTACTGTCAAATTGAAATGTCTTGTGGCGCCTGTACTGGAATTGTGCTCGGAAGGCGTAACCAGATTACCAGCTTCGTTTAAAACGTTCAAACGTTCAACGTTCAAATTCAGTAACCGTTTGAATGCGATCGTTCGTTTAATACATATAAACGTTTGAACGTGACAGCCCTAAATGACACTTAGAGACTCCACAAAGTCAGACTGACCCCCTCCAGTTCTGTCCTGTCTCTCAAGGTTGCTAGCAGAGAGTACCCTATGTGTTGCCACTCTAGGTGCTGACGTGCAGCAGAAAAATGTTGTTTATCTGTGAAATCTCATTCAGTTGCCTGCAAAACACAATTAGGGATTAATTACGTCGTAAACCCTTTGGAGACCCATGGAACTCAAACCACCCCCATTGCGTAAGAAGGCTTTCAAAACTGACGGTCATCACATGGTCTCATAAAATAACCAGCTGCATTCAACTGTGATGATTTAATTGGGGCTACTGGATTGATCAAAGACCATCACGCATGTTCTGGAGCGGACTGTTTTAGATCGCGCCTCGACTCCGATCATGTAAACATGACTCATGCGAACAAAGCACAATGATTCAGCGCCTGTGGGGGGATGAAAACTAGGAAGGGACAACACCTGAAGAGTCAATCAATTGACGCACAGACAGTGTTATGCTCGAGCCTGAGTACTGGCTCGCTATACAGTTACTGCCCGTAGGCCTCATTCAACCAAACATGTCTGAATATAAAACAGTCAGACTCTCCCAATGTTTCTGCTGGAGCCTATCTTGCGCCATTCGTTCTTCTCCATTCTTCAAATTCCGGTTAGATGTGGCCAGGCATTCGTTGGCAAACGGCATGGTGTTTGTTAAGGGAAATTAGGGTTTCCTAAAAGAGGCTTTTACAAGTAACATTTTAGAATGCTCAATTTGACAAGCCACACGTTTGCTACTATTGGGCCAACTACATTGCTGTCCCGTAGGTCTTACTCTATTGTGCATCTCCGAATACATCATGTACTCACTTGCATTTTGAGCCTGCATCAGAGAGTATTCTCATCATCAGGGACTCTCATCCTGTGGCTCGAAGACGAGGCACCACATTTACCTCGCCCCCTCTCGAAAGTGCCATTGCAAAGACGCTCCGCGATTTGATGAACGGTGAGGTCAGCTTCTTGGGGCTGATCTTGTGGGCCCTTGAAGAACGGTTGGCCTCGACCTGGCCAGAGATTAGGACATTTAAGTGTACAGTTTGCAACTAGCCTTCTTTACCACTGAAGGTGATCGACTGTTTCCCTATACTCACCAATGATGTGGGAATCCTGTTCATCAGATTCCACATCTTAAAACCGGAGGCGGGAGTGTGAAGAATAGTTTGCTGGATGAAACTAGCAGCTCTAACCAAGATGCAGAAGTTGAAGACCAAATGGCGATGTTAAGGGTGTAACAAAATTTGATCACTTTTCTGTAACTTGACATTTTCACAGAATCCCAGTGTTGTAACGAGTCATGATTCGAGTCACTACTTTTTCAAAGACACCAACAAACAAGGTACTGACTCGCGCGGATGTTTCAAACATTTTCCCCATTCATGAGTACATTACTCACTCGACGTTTTACAACTCTGCATAATCCCATGGCTAACCATGCCTGGAACGCAAGAATATATTTACCAACTTCTTAATGCCCAGGGAACCCTGATTTCCAATGAGACCGAAAGTTGTTGTATGCCCACACCTATCACTAGTGTGGACATTATATGCATTGCCAAAGTAGCTCACCAGTAACTTAGTTTGCAACTCCTTTTGAACTATTGTGGTTGCGTTGCTAATCAATGAATACGTGAATGTAATGTTCTTTTTACTTTTATATGCTGCATTTCTGTTCTGCCCCGATTCATTTAAGTCCCATTCAGCCGTTATTCCATGTCCTCACTTCCAGCCACGGAGCTACCCTGTAGTAATCTAATGTACTGACTGATACAAAACTACACTGAAATAAAAAATCTGTTGAACGATAGTATTAGGTCAAAATTCATAATTTGTGGAATAGATCTCCTGTGCGAAATGAATATATGTTTTGCCGGCGTCTTTTGGAAAACTTGCGGACTGATCACCTTATCTCCAGAATAGAAATGATTTCTGTGCTGTAATTTTGACTAAAGTTCTATCTTGTAAATGAGGTACCAAGAGATGGCATTCGTTTTAGTGGTCCATTGTTGCTCCATTTTCTCGAATATTTCGGAGGCTGAATGAAGCAGTGTACTATTCTCTGAATCTCCTACTGTGCTGCTTACTTGTCGGCCTTCGCGCAGGGCTTTCCGCAAAGATGAGAGTGTACGTAGGCTGATAGCTTCTTACCTCCATGACATGGAATCCTATGTCTTGTTGCCTCACTCTTGTCTGTTTCGTTTGTCCGGCTGGCTCATAGATATCATGATTCATCAGTCTCTGATTCTACGTTGATCAAGAACTGGAATAATCACGTAAGTATTTCTTACATTACCACCGGTTGACAAAGTTTGAGCCCAAAATATTGTAACATAACGCATATGTTTTACAACAACATAAACCAACCCCCCCCCCCCCCACCCCCCTCCCCTTCTTCAACCCTTGTCACTCAGGTCTATCATCTTAAGTAGAAGGAGATGATAGAAAGGAGTTTCTCCTGACTCACTATTCACAATTTGTTGGTCTGTCACACACTATCCATTTTCATACCTTGAAGCAGGCAACTTTGTTTACACCTGTGATAGGTCCACAATTAGCACTTGACATCAATCGGGTTTCGATGAATCCTAAGGATTTGTGATGCAGCCCTGCTCATCACTCATCCCTTTCACTGCACCTCATTTTGTCACACAGGGGCTTCCTATTCCCCCATTTTTTAGATATAAGTCACTTTTAAACTCTTGGTCTTCAGAATAACATGATTCATTCAGAGTTGATGCTTTCCCTCTTTTGTTACGAAAGGCACACTACAAATCATCCTCACTCATCAACCTCTCGCTGAGTAAACACTTCCACCCACCCCACCACTACAGATGGTTGGGTGCAACTTCCCACATACTTTTACTCTGATTTCATGCTAATTACTGTTAGTAGGAGTGTGTCGAAATCTGGCCAGCTATAGGGTGGCCATAATAGAGGGCGTGCTTCAAAACCACAAATTTTTTAGATTTTGCCCAAAACTGCTGTCGACAACACTCGTCTATGGCTTTGCAAGGGTTAACATGCTGTGTTACCACTCCGCAATGCTATTGCGAATATTCTCCACAGGTACAAAATTGAACAACGTGACATACTTTTTCTCTAGGAATCCCTTGGTTTACACAGCAACCTATTCATCTTGTAGGTATCATATTCTCAACAGGTTAGTGCAGTGGCTAATGTGGTTCTTAGGTCCACACTCAGCACCAGGGTTATACCTGAGGATTCTGTAGGAGGTCTCCTTGTTGTTTGATACATCCCCAGCCCCGGTTTGTTTATCTTGTTGTCGTCGTACTTCCAGTTGGTTATGTAGAGGCTCTCGTTCCAGGTCCGGCTCAGGGAGATGAGGGCCTTGTTGGGCATCCGCAGATCCCCAGGTTGGTGAAACCGTTCAATAGTTTCCTCCCCCCCCCGTACGGCCTCCTGATGAGAATCACTCCAACAGAGATTATTAGTCGGTTATGGGTACCGAAGTAGAGTGAAATATTACAACCAAATCTCATATTTTTTTAAAGAAAAAAAAAAAGTGCTCAAGGTGCTTCCAATATAATACTCACTCTGATCATGGGCACCAGGCACGGGGCAATGAAGATAAAGTGTCTTTGCTCAAGGACACACGGAGAGAAATTTCGATTCCCCTTATGGTTCAGATCCATGATCTGTTGACCTTTGTTACGGGGTGTTGTTCATAGTTTTCCATTGGCTCTTCTACACGGATCCCGGGACCCACTGGACGAACTTTTCCACCACATCCAGAACAAAATGAATCCAAGACTTTTCTAGTCATGCATCCTTCCCCAATCCACTGAATCTCTGGACTGTTTTTCCTCAGGTTTTCCAGTCAGGTTGAAGCCCCCAACTGGGCTGCAGTGTAAACAAATTATAAGTATAGGATGCTACTGTAACAAATAGGTTTGAGAGCCTATCAGAGGCCAACCATATACATGTTTTTCCAAGATGAAATGTATGAATGCTATCATTGGTGTTCACTCTCACTCAAGAAATGGTTATTGGATAATCCCAAGACTTTCTGCTCCCTGTACAGGTAGGTAGGTGGTCTTGTTTGAGACACATGCACACTTTGTAAGTCATCAGTACCAGTCCCATCTCTGGAGTGGTTCAAGTCCACTCCCTTTGTTGCCTCTTAAGACAGATGAGGAATACTCCAATAACACAATTCAAGTAATCTTGTTTAAAGGAGCATAGCAATTGAGGTTCGCCACCATGGTTTTTTTCCAAGATTGCCCAATTGTCATACTCACAGAGCACAACGATTTGCTAGATGATGACGTTCACAAAATTGCCTTTTGAAAAGGATTCTCTGACGTTTATACAATGTTGCATGTGACATTGCTAATATGGCCAGTCCACACTCCAGACCAAAGCATACAACCTAAATGTTCATGACACAAATGTGGGCAACATTTGTGCGAACAAACAATACACACCACCATATATATGGTGCCTATTTCACGAATAACAGAACTTTCTGCAGCATTCCTGGAATATGGCGCACAAGTGTTGTGTGAATATCTCCCTTGTTCCCTCAGCAAAGGTTGTCAACAGGTCGGAAAATGATCGTACAACTTTGCTGCTTTTGCAAAATTTGTGTGAGCCACCTAGTACAAAGCATCATATTCGTCCAGATTCCACAAGATTCTGTGAACCTCACAATGCCATAATTTTTTATGATGCTTCCAATAATGAATTATGAGCAAATCATAATCCATAAATCTGATTGGATTGGGAGTGAAATATAGGAGTACAATACGTTCACAGCAGATAACAGTGTTGGAGAAAAACTTTATTGAACCACATTAAATCTTACCAAATTCTCCATCATGCATCAAAAGTGATTCCAAGGCTCTTCCTCTGGCTCTCAGAGCTTTGTTTCCTTCCTCAGAGCTGGACAGGAAAACCAGGTTTAGCAATGAGATCCGATAAGAATATCAATGTAATTTCTAATCCCAGAAACACAATTTGATAGCCTGTTACCCTAAATTCACAAGGTTCAAATTCTGTTTTCAATAGATGAAGACCATTGCAGACTTTCTCGGGATCACCTCTCGCGATACAATACCCTAGTATATCCTCTAAACATGCTATCGAGCAGCAGGACCACCGTTCATGTTAGTATTTCCGGAACAGGCAACCGTGATACAGTATCGAGGCTCATGTGCAACTAGACCTGCCCATAATTCAGTGTCGACAGTGAGCTGAATCGAAGTGCACAGGCTTTTGCTAGCAAATCACCGATTGGGAAAGCTCATCCTCACAGATGATGAATGAGGCGATAGAGGTGAACATCAAACGCTAGTTTCAAGAGGCTCTCTCTACCAACCTTGATGCTGTCTTGGTATGGGCCACCGCCGATTGTGGTCTCCTCTAGCTCAAAAGTGTTGATAGGTTTGAAGAGCAAGATGGATCAATTTTCTGCTCCCAGGATTGCTATTTCATGTCCCCAACTGATCGAAGGGTGGAATTTCATGCAGGCATTTTCCTGCATGTGAACGAATGACATTGGAAAGCCCATCTGCTTCTGGACTTCTGGTAGGAAGTCGGCCACTCAGCTCACAGCTCCACTGACTGTGTGCAGCTACATAGGCTACAATTACCGCCCCCACCAAACCCCCCTCCCAAGGAACACACTCATAACTCTCCCCACTCACTACAAACAGCTCCATCATTGATCCGGGTTTCCAATCCAAACCATTCATGACTGCTTTGTTTTCCCCCAAGGGCGACACCAAGGCAGTAACTCACCATCACTCAGGTCCCGGTTGCGCATTTCCTTCTCCCCCCGGGTTTCCTCAGCTCACCAGGTAGATCTTCTGTTTGTTGAACATCCCCATCAGACCGGTGGTCTGCGAGTTGGACCTACCCATTTTTGACAGCGGTGATACCGTAGGCGTGGCCTTGATCAGCCTGCTCCTTGTGGCCCCATTTCTTCTGCGGTTGTAACCTGACAGTAAGGAAAGTGTGTTTGATAGTCAGGCTGGTTAGGTTTCAGCTGGATTCTTGGAGTTTCCCTACGATTTGGCATGGTATTCTGATCAAACATTACAGTCGATGCTTCTGACAAGGACAGAGGGGGGGGTGTAAGGAGATCGTTTTCCCTATCAAAGGAAGGAAAGCCCAGTATAATATTTGCTATTGAAATTTATGTAATTGTCTTAGTGAAATTCTAAAGTTATTTTCTTTCAAATAAATTTTTGAACTCGTGAAACTCGTGAAGTTGTGCCATCATGTTCTCCGCCGTTAGTTTTCTGTCTTCACAACCATTTTCTGTTGGTGAATAATCATCCTTGAAGACAATAAAGAGTCTTAGGTCTGTTGTACTCAAACTGGCACCCTTAGATCAGCCTCTTCACCTGCTGCAAGTTCTGGAAATCATTACTAAAATTGCGGTATTGGGGACACATGCACCGAATGTCAGTTCATCATACAAATCGTTTGGTCTCTTTGTTGCTAATCTTCCGATGATGCGAGCAAATCAATGATCATATGGAATTATATATCCCCCATATGCGGATATATGACTATAGTTTATGAGTCAAGGGATGCAGTGGCATAATGGCATTCACCGGCTAGCTTGAATGACTGGTGAAATGGGAGTTTAATAAATTCTGAACTGAGAAACTAAGTCATGTTGTGAATCAAAAAAAGAAATACCGCAAAATGTCAATGACAATTCAAAGCAGTATGATCATACTGAGCAAGAACGTAGGCTAGACTTCAGTCGTAATGGATTGCAAAAATGGGCTAGAATGCCTAGCATTGTTCAAGGGAGAGTTCAAAATCCTGGGGGAGAATTCCCCCCTCCCCATTCTAACTTCTAGAGGGGGTTTAACAAGAATGATAAATCGCAATCTAAAGATTTTTCAATCTCTGATGTTACACCATCCCTATGAAATTAGCCACTCTTCCATGAGCCACTGCATTTTTCCCCTTGCCCCCTCCTGTTCTCCCTCGCCCTTAGACTGCACTCCTGTTCGTGCCTCTTCTCCTCACCCTTCCAACCCTACCTTTCCTTGTCCCCCTCCACTCCCTTTACCCTGCGCATAACACTCCATTTCTCCTGCCTCCTCCCCCCCTCCCACCCTCCCTCCTCCATGTCCCCATCTCTCCCCTTCCACTGTTCACCTCACTCCTCCCCTCATGTCCCCCTCATGTGCCCTCTCCCTTATCGTTGCCCACCCTGCCTACTCCTTTCTCCCTGTTTCTCTCGTCTCCCATCCCCGTTCCCCACTTTGCCCCTACCTTCCCCTGACCCATCCCTTCTTTCCGTCCTCATCCCATTCCCCTGCGTCCCTTCTCCTCGTCCTACCACTCCTTCCTGTCCTCCCCTCCTTTCCACTAATCCTTTTCAACTATCTTTCTTTCTCTCCCTCCTGCCCCTCCCCCTCCCCCTCTCCTCTAGCCTCTTCCCCCTTCCATCCACTCCCCTCACCCCTGTCCCACTCCCGTCCTCCTCCACCCCTTCCTCTGACCCCTCCAGCCCTTCTATTCCCCTCCTCCTTCCCATGTCTCTCCTCCCGGAAGTTTTTGGCATCGCCAATTGGTTATTTGCATTTGACTGAGCTATCATGTCTCCGTTTTTTGAGTCAAGTCCATCCGAGTCCCAGAGTTCCTATTACAACTTGTCATTTTAATCAGAAATTATGGTATTATGTTCAAAAGGCAAGTTCATTGCAGTTGTTATTTTTGCAACATCCCCCTCACAAACCTAGTATTTGTAATGTTTCATACTCCATGTCCGATGCAACTTTACCTGTATGAGAGTTTGAGTCATTATTGAGGAAGTAATAAAACTTTATTGCTCCATAAAAAATGAAAATTACAAATCTCTCGTGCACATAAAAGCAGTTACAAATATATAATTTTGATAATAAGGATGATAATCATAGCCGAATCTAATAAATAATGCCTAACCAATGTACCATCACCCACCTGTCCCCCACTGTTGGCAGACTTCGGGCATAATATTTTCAAGAAAGCAGTTATCTTTTCATTGCATTCAGAACATCACCATTTCATCCGTCTTTTGCAGACAGGCATCACTGTGTAATCCATGACGGATCGCCACCTGTTCTGCTGACGCCCGTCCACAGGAAAGGCCTTGTGATGTGCCGTTGCAGTAGTGCCTTGTTGTGTTTGACGCTGGATAAAACGTACATTGTGCAGGATTGTGTGAATATGTCACATTTTGAAGGTAGCTATGTTCAGCACTTTCTGCCAAATACATCCAGGGGGAATACTGCATAGAATTGATTTCTTAGCGGGATCTGACTGAGTGTGCGGGATTGGGCACCCAATCGTAACACTGCATTGGAGACTGCGAGAGACTACAGGCCTGCAGAGGGGATCGCCTGACGAGCAACGACCTCACTGGAACTTAGCACCACAGGCATACATGTAAAAGGGGGGGGGGAGGGTGTGGTGTGGAGTTCAGGCATGAGCCAGGCTCTGGGATGCCAGCATCTCCTAGTCAACATACAGGACATGGCACAGAGACAAAACTTTCCGTGTTAAGTATATTCTCCAACTCCTGAGCTTTCCTTATTGTGAATCGGGATTCTGATTGGCTAATCCTTATCACATGGCTAAACCCTTGATATATGTAGACTTTTATCCAGGAAAACAGAATGGCCCCGAAATTTAGATAAATAATGGACCGTGGTGAAGCCAATCCGGTTTTTAGCTGAATTTTGAGTCCTGATTGTTGATTACATATGACCGACCTCACTGTCCGAACAGTGGTGGAAATTTGAACATGTAGGTGATGCCCCTTCTGTCCCCCTGTCCCTAGGCTTCAATACCTGTGCATAAAACCATGTATCAACTGATTAAATACGATATTGTAGATTTTGGATATCCATCATTTGCCTAACACAATTTTCTTATAGTTAAAAACAATGAACCTTTTTGGTAGTCTGAGTGAAAAAATAAAAACAATTTCAGTATTACAAACGATCATTCTGTTGATGTTTCATCAACTATATCGCAGACAATCTATAGTGCCAGCACATGCAGAACGTAAAATTTGCTATGGCAAATAAATAACGTAATCAATTCGTGAATTATTTTCAAATTTCCGTTGCATTTTACCAGACTTCGTTCTCCTAGAGACCGAAAAAAAAACACCCCTTAAATGACATAACTTATGATAATTGTTACCTGAATTCATATAGTTCATTGCAGTGGTAGGTGGGTACAAAAAAACCTTTTACTACTGCTATATTGGAGGCAACAACCTGTTTAAAATTGGCAATTGGCAAAAAGGTGGCAAAATCCCCAGTGATGTTACAATCATCGTAAAAATATGTTTAGTAATTTTATAGCCTAACTAAAAGCTTAGGCCTGCTAAAGCAGACAATAGGAGGAAGCTGTGTCTGAGAATAAATTGGGGGGGGGATCGCTCTATGGTATATACCATGGTCGTATATTACCAACCCATATTGTCTGCATGAACTCTATTCCTCTCGCAGTCGCACTGAATTATGAGAGGGACTATAGGACTGTTTAACGTTAATCGTGATTGTGCTAAAATTATTAATCTGATCTGAATTATTCATACAAAAACCTCCAATAGTTTGGGCAAACATTGAATGGAGATTCTGTAGGTATTTCCCAATGTAAGGACTCCATGATCTTCTGAACTGTGCGCGGTACTAAACCACCACACCAGCGAAACCAGTTGCTTCCATTCATTTCAGGCTTTAGCTGCATCATCTAAAGAAATTCTCATTTTTGGAATTGTAAAAGGTAATTAAAAGTCGCCTGTATTATTCATGACATATTGAGGGGTTATTTTTTTTTGCGGAATCCATTCAGGTTGCTCCCCACCACTCAACGTTGTGTGGCTACTGACTATGACTCTATTCAGCCTGATTGTAAATGACAGAATCCATTCTTTTTATAGTTTTGTCAAACACACTACGGACGAATGTTAGTAGATAAACCATGGATTCACCAAAGAGCGCTAGGCCCCTCCTATTCTAGAAACAGCTTCTCCAATTCGTCGGTTAGCCGGCTAATCTAAGATGGATACTGAACTGCGTCATTTTATTGATGTTATGTAGATGCATCTTAAATTTGCACCTAACATCAGGTTCCACATAAGGCAGAGAAAATATATCACTTGAAGGACCACTGCAGGGTTGTCTACAGCAGAGGTTAATGTCGGGAGACCCGCATTCCCAAAAACGATGTTCCTAGTGGAGTTATTGGTCCATTAAGCATAGAAAATGGGAGAACCCAATTTCGAAATAAAGACTGATTCATACGGCAGTGTAGTCATGTTTTTTCCATTTTGTTGATATCAACACTGATCAGAGTTCTGCTGAACTCTCTCTCCCAAGTAACCATCAACACTTACTACCACTACAATCAATCCTCCTCACAATAGACGAAACATGCTTTTGGGAAGAGAAATATTATTGTGGTGATGTCAATAGAAAAACAGAGATTGTTGGCAGGGTTGTGCAGTTATGACATCATCATTATTGCATGATGGATGCTTTTCCGAACTTGTAATACACATGTACAAACTTCAGTAGGAATGTAACTCTGTAACAAAGTCGTATCAACTTAGGATTTGGAACTGACACATTCAGTTGTTTCCAGCTAATGATTTAGCCATTTTATAATTCATCATGCAGCTGTTCTTTGATCAATCAAATAGAATTATTCGTAATATCGGCTATATTGTTCATGTCCTTTAATATTCCAAGCCGTGAGCTGTTCATACAAATTGTACATGAGTTGAAGAAAGAACTCTAGTGCAGTGACCCTTCCCAATTCAATACGCAAACATGACTTTGATAGTTAGTCAGACTATTGTACCTAGTGGATGGATAGGGCTGTTATGAGTAAATACAGCACCCCCAGTTCAGACAATAGGTAAAAGGTCCCACCACATCAACGGTGGCAAACCCAGCCCGAGGACTGCCCATATACACTCACATCAATCATTTGGGAGGTGCAGTTATGGGTGGTCTAAACCATATTTCAGCTGACAGCGCCAGTCTAACTACATGAACGGATGGGTGATGCTTACTAGCATTGCCTATCACAGCACCACAGGGTGGTATTACAAGCGGGAGAGAGTGTGTGGGTGACACAGCCAATGACAACATTCACCCACCCATTGCCGCCTCTTATTTGACAAATAAAATCGGACCCCCCTGAGAGTTATTACAGGACTAGTACGGTCTATTTGCTCTGAATCTGTGGTATGTGTCCCTACAGTATTTCTATGTCTGTTGAGGTATGCAGGCCTCTGAAAAAAAGATTGTTAAACAAACACAGGAAACCTAAAATGTGAACTACGTCAGTATGGAATACCAAATTGGTGTGGGTGCTGTGTGTGTCAAGGTAGGTGTAACTGCTTGGCGTATATATAACTGGGAACAGAAAGTGATTCGACATTGGGTTGATCAGTTCAATGGTTTTGCGAACGGGGCCTTCACAAGTCTTCTTAAGTGGGGTCACTTATAGCCTCCTCCCCATCACCATCCGTCATACCACCATGCGCCATCCGGAGGTGATCTGGGCTTTTCCACATACCTCATCATTCTGCTCTCATTCTTTAATGGCTTCACACCATGCCTGTGATAGAGATCTTAGGCCTAACTTTCTGACAGCAAAGGTCACAGGCAGCAATCAATTGCCGAAGATGCCTGGGCAGCCCCACCCCCCCTCCCCAAAAAAACTGCATGGAAAAAATTTAAGTAATTAGGGGGCTTGTGGGCTGACCCTCATTTCTTTTCTTTCAAGTTTCGGTGCTTGTAGGGGAACCATCCTAATGGTTTGGTTTGAGGAAAGTTACCATGTATCCATAATAATACCATTTTATCCATAATAACCTCTCAATCCCCCTGCTCCCGTCCAACACTACTGGGTCCCTTGGCGGTCCAATGCTACTGGCGTACACATGATTGAAAAAAAAGTCTCTACTTACTTTGATGGACGCACTCATGAGGAACTTGCGTTCAGCGCAATTCTTCATGAGGGACCTCAATCCTTAGCTTTGCCTCGTCCGTCAGGAAGTTGCCGTCTGTTGCTGGAGGCGATGCTCTTTGCCGACCCGCCGAACAAGTCTACCCCCCAAGGCCTTGCGGTGTTTCTCCATCAAGTTTTTTCATATGCAAGCCAGCCGAGTCTATTGCAAAGAAGGAGACAGGGTGTGGGTCTGGGGAGTTGTGTACCAAAAAATATTTTCAGCACTTGTCATCTGAGCACATGATTAATCCTTGGCCTGAATCTGGTAAAAAGTTCTTTTTATTTTGTCCATGTGGTGATCCAATATTTGGAAAATCGCATTCATTGTTTAATTCTTCATATTGATTTTACACAGTAAACTTCATCAGACTAGGTTGATGTCCACTCAATATTTTCAACTTCTAAATAAATGCTGCCTTCAACTTCCTCCAGTGTACATGAGTTTCACAGTCTTTGAGTCTAATCAGTTCTCTCATTTATTTATGGAGGAGGAAGGGGGGGGGGGGCATGTATTGTATTAGAATTGTAGAGATACACATGGAAACCTGTATTCAATGTTGTGAAAATATTTGCTTTTGTTCTGACATCTCGGTATGTTAGAAGTACCTCCCAGTCAAGTGCTGGTATTGCACAGGTTCTCTATGGTCGGTCTAAGGACCGGACAGATTTTCTCGTGCGCAGCATTAACTATGCTGCGAAGATCCGGCAGGTCTTCACAGGCCCTTATAATTCAGCACCGCGGTGAGTCACGGTCAAGGCACACGGCCAGAGGAGACTGCTGCTATTAGTTGGGTATAAAAAAATATGTATATGATTATGAGCTTTTTTTGCATGATATTTCCCTCCTCTTCAGCCCTCACACATCCCCGTTAGGCGACAGGTAGAGTCCTCTTAATAAGCCTTGGTAAGCCCGCAGGTCAATCTTCAGTGCGAAGATCTACTGAAAAGATTTGTTTTCCATATCAAACCCCCCTCCCACCAGGGTTCACAATGAGTGGGGGGGGCTCAAGGGTATTAGCTAGGCCCCTATTAGCCCCCTAAAAGACATCAATGACCCTAGGTACTGATTTAACTGTAAGAACAGGGGCTATTTTGGCATGGCAACAGCCCCTGGGGTCTTCACTTGGTCACATTTAGGTAGGCCTAAATAATAAATGCAGCAAGCACTATTTCAATGTTTTGTTCGCAGACTGACACTCTAGTGTAGTAATGCATGTGAGCTAGGTTTCATAGCCATTGGGGTTTCTCATGGAGCCCTGGTCCTACCAAAATAACCCCTGGTCACATGTCAGATTCCACAAGCCAGGGGCTCTTCTTTTGAGAAAGTAACCCATTGACCGTCGATTTCAATCCATGCCTCCCACCCCTCTCCCTTCAGAAAAACATATGTACCACCCGGCCACAGGAAACTCACTTGGCATACGCCTTTCTCTATAGCAGGGCACTCCAGAACTCATTGCCCTCCTGGGAGTGTGTGTAGATCAGCTTGTTGTTCACTGTCGGGAGCCTGTCGTCCACCACAATGTCCAGCCACTCTCCGAACTCCAGAACGAAAGTGGAAGATCCCGCATACTTGCTCTCGTCCTCATCATCCCAGTCCTGGTCTTTGGCATTGGGGGATGACCTACAAGAAATAATTTTATTTCTGTTACTGTTCAATATTCATGACCTTCACTGGGTTTGCAGCCAATTCGAACCTGTGGGAAAATCAAACTTAGTAGCAGTTAAAATGAATGTTTTCATAGCAATTGAGAGTCCAGGGATATGTTTCCTACTAATATTGCATATTAAGATGTGTGTGTTTCTATCTTTACCTCCCTGACTATAAAACCCAAATGAACCGCAGGAGCTGGGGGAGGCGGGAATAATTTCCAGCAAGATGACAATGATTTCTCTGCAAATTGTTCGCATTATCTTTGAGACATAACTTTCTTCAGATTGCAATGTCTGCTCCAGAGGTGATTTGGCAACCAAGATTGTGCTGAAAGCTCTAACACTAAACGAAACGTTGCCGCAATATTGTGGGGGACACAATATTCTCTACTCTGCTATGTAAATGCGTACAGTACTTGCGTGGTGCAAGTAATAGTCTTCATTTAAGGCCCAATGTCATGTTACATATTTTGCCCCCCCCCAACTCTTGTGACCAATAGGTTTAAAACATGAACCCCCACTTTTTTTTTTACTGTTCAGTGACGTTTCACTGTTTCCGCTTATCAATACTTCGCAGCAGCATGTGTCTGGAAGCCCATCAATTGCATTTATTTGCCCAATAGTGAGGGTGAGGTTATAAATGGGGGCGCACTTCCCCTGGGTCCTGACCTCGGAGCCCCCTCCTCCCAAGAATGAGTCTATCGGTATGCCACTGCAATTACTGATGTAAACAGTCTCCGGCCACACCCCACCCTGACACATGCAAGGTACAGTTACCACTGATATAGTGCTAAGCATACTATCATACAGCAGTCCTAATGGGATTTGGCACTGGCTTAATTAAAGGTGAAGAAGGCTGCAACCACTCTCATTTCCCAACATTCATCTTTCCCAAGAGGGGCGAAACATACTGTATATTATGGCTTTGAGCTAACATATACATGAATTTTGCGAGGCCTGCTGTATAAAAAAAAAAAACTATTCTCCCACTAGATCAAAGTCGAAAGTCGGAGGTACCACACATTTAACCAGTAAATTTTTTTATCTTCTGTAAGTTTTGTACCAGCATTCCTCTCTCCAGCTTTCCACTACTGAGGGTGGGTACAGATAAGACTCAAAACCCATCAATGACAGCTGCGTAGAAATCGACTGGTTTCAATTTTCAGAACCATTGGGGATTCTGCTATAATGGGATGGATTCTTAGTATGAAACTATTGCTTCCCACCATAGAGCTCTAAAATATATATCAGGGAAGTAACCAAAATGGACCAATATGATATTGATTTACTGTGAGTGTTCCTGCATACAGACCGGGAAGGCAAATCGAAACCAGTGAATATGTCCCACCGAGATGCCAGCCGTTGGTAACGTACTTTCAAGAGAGAAAAACTCACAGGACAGTAAACTACGCGTTGAATTTGGAGGGCTTTCACATAACACTCTAGGTTTCAAGGGTCCTCCAGTTCAACCACCCCCCCCAACTCACTCAGGTCCAAGTCAGCCACTCGGGTTTGACTTAGGGGCATACTAGGATGCCATGGATGTAGACCTGCTCTCATAGTTATAACCCCGACGTACTACCATAAGCCGAAGCCATCAGAGAGCAGACCCCTGTGGTCTGCGAGCACCCTCAAATTCCGGAGTGCTCAGACCCATCTACCGGATTGCCCCCCTGGTGCTTGGCCCTGAGTGCTCCACCATGCCCTCCTCTCTTCCTTTCATTATGATGAGCGTCCCCTGCTTGAGTAATGAACTCGTGGTGTAAACATGCAGGCCCTCACTTGTCTTACAGTGTCTGTGGGGAATCTCATTTTCGTCTTACAATGCTTCAACAGCAATAGAACAGAAAGCGATGATGCTACCACATATAAATAGGATATGAAAAGTGAACCAGCCGAGACACAAAGACTTGTTTCCAGTGTAATATATAACATCAGGGTAAAGTAGAAAGGAGCAGAGGAAAGGAGTCTACATCCCCCACACACCAAATTGCAGTTCTGAAGATACAGAAATACATGTATGATGATCAATTGAAGAAAAAAGAAAATCCATGGCCGATTTGCCAAGAACCTAATATTAAATATCCTGGTATCTTTTTTTGTCAGCTGCAAAGTTTCCCCTATTACACGAAGAAGACAATGACTCTTTGGTGGTACCTCGATGTGGGTAATCACTGGCAGATTAAACATGGCGTTGCTAACCCTCGGTTCTATTTTTTCACAAGACAGGGCTGGGATCGAACCTTCATCCCCCTGACGTTGGGGGGGGGGGGCGGACTCCGCAGACTCTTTAGTCCTCTGGAAGAAGTAGAGTGGCATATATGACGACAAGGAAGTGCCAAACGGTTGAGGGGAAAGATCCAGAAGTTGCAAGCAGCAGCGATGCTTATGGCATGGAAAACGATCCCCTGAATAAGAGCAAGAATGCAACAGCTGGATGTAGCCGATATGAAAATGAAAACAGATGGGATGTCTGGGGCTGACAAGAAAGGATAAACTGAGACATGCAGGGGTACGGAGGCGGCTGGGAATGAAACCGCTGAGCGGGAGGATGCAGGCAAGCGAGCCCAGGTGGTATGGACATGTGAAGCAGGAGGAAGGATGGGGAGTGTGCACCGCGAGTAAATGGAGCTGGCAACAGTAGGAAAAAGGAACGGTAGACCGAAAGGAGGTGGAGGGACTAACTGAGGGGAGACATGGGGAGGATTAGTGCTGCCCGTTAGGACGACGCTCGACAGTGTCTTGGAGGAGGATAGTTGGGCGGGCAGGACCCAACACCTGGTGGGAGAAGCTGGGAGAGGCTGAGGTTAGTCCTCTGCAAGTTCTGACATTGATTTGTTTTGCTTGCTTTGAGCAAGAGCCAAACATGAACCTCAAAGCTGATGAAACAACAAACTAACAGGGCTCATGACAGCAAACTATGGCTCGCGTAAGCGATTCTGCTGCACAACTGTAGGAATGCCAAATTCCTCTTGATGCCTAATTTTTTCTATCAGATGGCCCATGAAGAAGTGAGTTAAATTGAAATTGGGCGAAAAACAATTTTCTTCCCCCGACGTGCACCCTACCTATAGGCCCAGCAAAATATTTCATGGGGCACAAGAGAATCATGAGAAGTGCCTTAGTCGTACTATACACATGCCAATCATCCAAAAGGGTCCAGTGTTGTTGGACTTTTTCCATCATAGGACTACCCCTCTAGCGTAACCAGTGTAACCATTCAATATGATACCAACATGAAGGATTATAGGGAACAAGCCTCACAAGCATGATTGCATTCCCCTTCAGCTCAGGAATCTTTACTGGTGATACGGGTATGGCTGCCATGGCCTCAGTACTTGCAGCTCCAGTGGCTGGGGATTCCGTACTGGGGCAGTGGAGCCCCTGTTCCCAGATCGAAACCACCAAGGTCCCAGTTGCCCAGCATCAGGCCAAAACTCAACTTCATAAATATTCCATGCAAAAACAGGTTCAAAGGAGTCATCTGCATTCACATCTGAAACCCTGGCCATGACTACCAACACTTGGTGATAGCTACCTTCTCCAAAGAAGTCCTTCTCCTGGGCGAGGGTAGCCGTCGCGGCCCACAACCAGCAGTGCCGAGGGACCCATGCTGAACGTCACCGATTTGAAACCCTGCTACGACCAAATGTGGATGTCGCCATAGTCCTGTAAAAATGGAGGAACCAAGAAATTTTGAATGATAGATATGAACGAAACTGAGTACAAAACTGAAGTACAGAGACATGTGCCTTTCCCCACTCTCAGATACGGCCCCATCAAGGCACAACAGTTGTTGAAGTTGTGGGGTCCCAGGCAGTGTACAGTAGAGCAGGCTTCTGTGTGGACAGTATAGATGGAAGTTGGGAGTCAGAGACTCTGCATAAGTCTTGCTAATTAATGCTGGTAAATGTTAACTTTATATTGAATTAAGGTCAAGCCCTGAAAATGGACCTAATACATAAACTAGGACGAGCATGTGTTGAGCAGACATACATACGTAGCTGAAGACCTCCAGTTACCTTAACTTTTTATCAGGACAAAATGTAGTCCATAAGTTTTGTTGGAGTCCAGCAACTGAAAAATTGCAAGAAGTATGCAAATTTGACCTGCAAAATAGAACGCCACCTGTGGTCTACATCCACCAGATGAAGTCTGCATCCATCAAGACTTTTTGATTGAAATCTGACAAACAACACCACCAAAATATGGAAAATAAAAACCCCTGAGAATAATGAACAGCAAGTTAACATGTCTGGAGTCTAATTCATAAGTTTGATAGAGGTCAAATAGTTTATAATCGATATGGAAAGGTTAGGTCGAATAGTTCTTATCATCAAAATGAAAAGTATCTCCAAATTCCATTTAGGGCCCAATGAATAGTACTTTTCTGCCTCAAAACTGAATTCAGTCTAGTATAAAGTATGTCACACTTACCCCTGGCCTCTTCCATTCGATCTGCCCCGGGGCTGACCGGCTGTAGACGAGTGAGGCGTTTGTCGCAGGGGAATTCGGGTCCTCAAACAGGTTCTTGTTGTCGTGCTGTTTTCTAGCTCTTCATATTTCTGCCCTTTGTAGGGGGAGGGTGCCTTCGACAGAATACCCATGTCTGGACGTTACTGTAATTAGAAAAAAATGTAGAGTAAAATAACCATACATTTCTGAATCATAACAAACAAAAAAATATAGGACAGTCATAGTTATCGAAATACCTTTTTAAGGTTTGAAATCAGAGGTGTTCAGAATATAGTGGTGGCAACAGCCCTTGAGTGGAAATGGGGGCTAAAAATGAAAACCACAAGATATACCAAGTTTCCTCATATTGGAACAGAACTCGCTCTACAGTTCTGCAACTCTGAACCTGACTTTTTACTATTCGGGACTCACTGGCCATCAAAAGGACCATATAACACAATAATCTGTTCTGAAAGTTTGTAACTTTTTTCAGATTCATGACGTACGTACTGACTAGGAAAATATTTGCTTCAAAAGATTAGGTGACTGCACGAAGCATTCCCATCAGCCTCAACTTCCAAACCACCTTTGAGCTTGGACCCCCAGGTTACCCCTGGAATGTAATATCAGAAACAGTTGGTAGTGCATCAGCCAATACTACCTGGGAGGTTGGGATTTGATCTCAAGTCATACAGAAGTCTTTCGAAATGGTTCTCGCTACCTCATTGCTGGGCGCTCAGCTCTGGGGGGGGGGGGGGGAACAAGGGGTAGGCAAATTGCCCATAGTTGCTGTCTTTGTGTGATTACCTCCCTATTGAGGTGCAGTACTGCCGGAGGGGCATGTCCTCATTTTGTGATTTCACAGCTGACAAAAACATGCAGTAGTTCTGCAGTTGTTAGGTATAGTCTATCCTCTGCTTAGTCTTGGGTTAAGACGAAGCAACACTCGTTGCAATGATCAAACCAGTTGTTGCCCCTCCAGCTATCGTATATATATATCAGTGGTGATTGGTGAATGGCAATAGCTTCGTCTTGGGGAACTGTTAAATATGGAAGTCATTATGTTTACAATCTAAAGAAGCCAATCACACCACGTTCAAGAGGTGGTACGTTCGTGGTTTGCTACTCAGCTTTCTACGAGGAACCCTAATAAACTAACATACTAAAGATTCCTATTTCTCTCGAATAGGTGTGTAATATTAGAATGAAAATTAATAATATTGACAAATGCGCGAAGGAAATTTTCATTTCTGTCGGAGAAGTCTGCAATTCATTATTGCTATTTGAATATCTTATTCGACAAGAATAGGCAACATGAATCGTACGGTATAGGAAATAGACTAGTGAGTTGTGAGAGACAATTGAGAATGTGAAGTCCGAGCAGTTAGTGCATCCGGCAGCAAGATTTCTCAGCCGAGAGGTGAATGGTAAGAGACCATCATTTTCGCATTGCTAATATTAGTGAACACGTTTCTCGTTGTTGATTAAGTTTTCGGAGCAATTTGGCCTAAAAAGATTGTAATTTCGGCTAACTTCTAGCTTTTTTGTACGTTAGGCACGAGGATGATGCATGATGATTGCTCGTTCAATACATTAATGATATGCATTAGGCACCTTCACGAACAGTTCCCCACAGACGTCCGTGGCAAAAACATATCTAGGACCGTATTGTTCAAGGGCTAAATAGAGACCTAGATTATGTGAAAAGCCCAAAATTGAGTCACAGTCACGAGGTCTTGAACAGGCAAGATATCATAAAATATCGATATAAAAATGAATGCAGCTACGACTCCTTAATGACCCCCTGTAACAGGTGACAATGTATCCTCAACCCACAGGTTACCAAATCATTCTCAATTTAATAGTTTAGTGAAAAAAAAAACAAGGTCAGGAAGGACAAAATCCTCATGAAAGATCATGAAGTCACAACATCCCAAAAGAGAAGAATAACCCAGAATGCCTTAGAAATCACCCACAATTCTTGAAAATAAATCAAGACTGTTCTTGAACACATTCACAGTCTCAGAAGAACCCATCTTCAGTTAAGGCTATTCCATCATAAAATCTGCAGAGGACATAAGTCACAAAAGTCCAATTTTATAGGATTTGCTACAAAGCATGAGGCAATGAATTACAAAGTGGTGGAACAGTGGAAAAACTCAAAGAAATAGTAAAAGGGAAGGCTCTCTAATCCATGAACAATTTTGAAAACTTGAATAAAATACCTTCTATACCATCAACACTCTCTTTGGATACGTATATATAATTGATGTTTTATAATTAACTTCCATTTCAACGATAAAACACAGGGTTGTATGTGGCGAGGCATAAAGGTCGGTCAAGAAGTTTCAATTAAGGCCCAAACGTATGGATAAGATTTGCCTCAAACCAGCACAGGTGAGAAGTGACAATCTGAGGAAAAAGGGCATATCAGAACCCCTACGCCCTACCCCAAATTTGGAGGGTCTAGACATGTCCTGTCAAATTATTTCAATGAAATTCGCCAAATTTGAGCAATCTATGACATCACAGGGGGAACATTGCAAAGGCTGTCCAAAGAGTCTGAACAGAAAAATGCTTCAATCTTGCACCTTCGAACTGCGAAAAGGACGAAATAGGGATTCACTCAGAAATGATGAGATTTTTCTCTGATTTCTTGTATACGATTCAGATTGCATCTATAGTCCTTTCCCTACAGGTTTCCCAAAAGTGTGTATTTCACATTGACCCTTGTGATGTCACAATTCAAATTTTGCATACCTATGCGTTTCCATCTGTGCATTTTGGTCGACTGAATTCATGAGAGGGGGGGGGGGGGGGTTAGCAGTCATAAGTAATAAATAGGAAAGTACAATAGTCCATATTAAAATGGCTATTGACTTACCAAACTCAAGCTTTCTCTCAACAATACAAATGTTCCCTGGGATTCCACCCCTGAATGGACAGTATTAGCATTCATCCTAAACATGATCACTGGTTGTGTACCTACATACTCTGTCTGTTTTCTCTGTATTCTTTCAATAATAAGAGTGTTTGTCTATGCCGGAGCAACCAGTCAAGCGGAACTGCCTCAAATACGAAGGAAAACGTTGCCTGAATGCTACGGTACCTCTGCCAAACGATTTGGAACGGAATTGAATATTCATTGTTATGCAATGCCTCCATTCAAATTGAACATTACACGCATGTGCGACCAGGCACTGAGCACCCAGGCAAAGCAGTGTTTGTATGTGCTGTGGTACAGACATACGCAACATGTGGTCTGATGTGTTAAATAAAAACGTTGTACATTTTCATGCAATGTGGATCCATTTCAATTAAAGTTGATTACCACTGAGGTGTAAATCAACTTTAATTGAATGGATCCACAACTTGGGAACTTTGTGATGTTGAGATACAGGTCCTGTATCTCAACATCACAAAGTATCACCTAGAAAATAACAAATGAATTGCAGCTACATACATATCTGAGTGGAAGCAACCTCATCCCTGTCAAACAGCCGTAATGTTTATGGAAGGCTTTTTCTAAAGAGCAAATTGACATAAGGAGAAATTTAATAAATTGGAAAAACTAGCCGATATGGATTATGGATGGAGAAATGCATGTTGAGCCTTATTACTGAATTGACAATTGACATGTAAGCTTTCTATAGTAACTGTCAATTGAGGCAGAATTGAGAATTAAAAGGAAACGTATGATTGGCTACAACAAATGTAACATACTATGGGGAATCGGAAAACTGCCAGGCCCAGAACCTATTTCTATACAATGTTCCTATGTGAAATTATTGACCGTTTTCAAGATTTGGGTCATATGTACAGAAATGAGTCTCCTATTATGCAAAACAGACATGACCCAGCTGAAAATTTCAGTTGAGTCCAGTTGAAATTTTGTTACGGACTAAGGACCCAACTGGATTCCAACTGGACCCAGTTGGTTTCAACTGGACTTGTCTTTCAAAAACCAGTGCTGAGTATGAAAGCTATCAGCACTGAAGTGGACTTCATATTGACCTAACAGGACTCAAATGAATCTAACAGGATTGCCAAGTGGACTCGATTTGGTTTTCACCTGGACTATCCCAGCTGGAAACGCACTTCCAAACTGGACTTGATAGAGTCGCTAATCGCACTCAGCTGGACTAGCCCCCAAAAAATAGGACCTTTCAGAATTTTGCACTGCTGAACGTAGCTATACTATAACTATAATTCCACAGTTCGGATGAACTCACAGGCTGATATTTTGACACAGTTAATAAGCTGATTCAGTGTTCCATTAGGGCATGGTCAAGTAATCTCCAGTCAAACACGGTCCTGGACTAGTATGGCTGAACTGGTCTAATAAAGTCCCATTGAATGGTCGGTAATCCTGTTGATTAGTTATCCGTAGGTCCCTGTTTGAACTGTCAGTAGTTCCTGATGAACTAACTGTAGTCAGTCCAGTAGTCCGGCTGCGATCCATTATGATGAACTAAATGTGGGGACCAAGATGAAGGTGAGAAGGGGGTGGGGCATGCCCCTGTTACGGTGTTACCCTCACCTAATTCGCTAGTGGATCTGTCCTAACTGGGTATTTCTGTTCCGTTAAACTGTCAAACCGAGTCCATTAAATTAGTCTGTGAACTGGTTCAGTGATGTGAAATGAGCTGGTTGGGAGTTATGTTTAATTGGTCCTGTAATATTTTAAACCGGTCCTGTAACGACCATTAGATGAACGGTCCGTAATCCAGTAGGCAACTCTTCCAGTATAGTTCAGTTGAACTGGTCCAGAGGAGTCCTGTTACACTAGTCCAGAGAAGTCCAGTTGAACTGGTCCAGAGAAGTCCAGTTGAACTGGTCCAGAGAAGTCCAGTTGAACTGGTCCAGAGAAGTCCAGTTGAACTGTCCAGAGAAGTCAGTGTTGAAACTGGTCCAGAGAAGTCCAGTTGAACTGGTCCAGAGAAGTCCAGTTGAACGGTACAGTTAAGTCCTATTACCAATCTCATATGCATATTACCATGCTTTAAGGTATTTTGTTGAACACGAAATTATGTTTAATTGGTCCTGTAATATTTTAAAACCGGTACGGTAACGTCCAGTAGATTGAACTGGTCCAGTAGGCAACTCTTCCAGTATAGTTCAGTTGAACTGGTCCAGAGGAGTCCTGTTACACTAGTCCAGAGAAGTCCAGTGAATGGTCCAGAGAAGTCCAGTTGAACGGTACAGTTAAGTCCTATTACCAATCTCATATGCATATTACCATGCTTTAAGGTATTTTGTTGAACACGGACATGTGTATGTATGTTTTCATCAAGATTTGTAATTATAGTCATTAAACGTGTCAATAGCACATGCAAGTATTTAGAAAGAGGTTTACTTTCCAAATATGTATTTCAAACAATTTTGTTCCATTCAATACCATTTAAATCATGCAGTGCCTAAAAATACTTAATGTTACGAAACAGTATATTTTGGGCTATTCCATCTACAAGCTAGGAATATAGCCGATTCTATTCCTGGGTGCCTTATGAATCTCACGTTCTGTGCACTTCAGCCTGCTTCATCTTGGAAGCAAATGGTATGAAAAGCCATTTCTGCATGCAGACATGAACTCTGCTACCATTCGGAGGCAAACGCAAGTGAAGTTGAAAAGTCCAGTTAGAAAGTCTCGTTGGGTCCAGTTGAAATTTCCAGTTGAACTGGATCCAATTGGGCTTGGGCCAAATTCCAGAGCAGTTCAGTTGAACTGGACCAGTTGGTCCAGTTCAACTGGACCAGTGGGTCCAGTTCAAACTGAGATCTAAATGGAATTTTCAGCTGGGGAGGAATAGTTGCGGGTTGTGCAAGTATGACATAATTATTACTGAATGATCATGGGATGCTTTTCGATTTGTGCAATACACCTGAACAAACTTTCAAAGGCCTCTAACTGTTACAGAAAATTGGTAATGAGGAGTTTGGACAGACATATTTAGTTTTTCCCTGGCTACGATTTTAGCTTTTTCTTATTGCTCCTCCACAGTTCTCCTTTAATGTTTTTTTTTTTTTTTTTTTTTGTTTTTTGGTTTTTTTTTTTTTCATTTTGTGTCAAGCCCCCCGATATTCAAATTGAACTATGATTGTGGTTGATACTGTACTGTACTGTAATGAAAGACATCTCCCCCCCCCCCCCCCCCCCCCCCTCACACACCCATATCCAACACAAATACATACCTCAGTATGCCTACCTTCAAGTTTCAGACATACATGTATAGCAGTACTCTACTCTCCCACCATTTAGCAGCAGTGGGGATGCCTTTCTTGTCAGTTTTTATGATCATAGACACTGACCAGCCCAGGAGGGCAGCTAATGGACTTCAGTCAACACAGTCAATAAATACTATGTGTCCAGCTGTACAAAGGTCTACTTATACTGTGTACAGTGTACACAGAGTGAACAAGCACCCAAGTCTGGGCTGACCTCCGCCACTCCCAGGCAGCCGACACAGAGGCCAGAGGGGGGAGAAAAGAGAGGGCAGGGCGGGAAGGGGGGGGGGAAGTCCTTTTGGGGCCTCATTAACTACTTTCTTACTACAGCATATTGAAACACGGATTATATGGCCTAATACCGACAAGCACATTGTCTGCCTTGCAGACGGAGCGAGTTCAGAATTTGGCAGCAATTAGGCCTGTACTGAACAATATTATCAGTAAAACCTGTCCTTCGTACACTTCAATGACAACTGGTGAAGGAGCGCATACTTCTCCAGTTTCTTCTGTTAACCTACAAAGCAGTGAACAGCCTTGCTGAACTTCTCACCTGGTTAACTCCCGGACAACATTTTTTCAATCTTTCACTGCACTAGAGCCTTTGCTGTTTGTAGCACAAGGCACCGACTGTTTGGAAAAAACCCTCCCTTCAGAATGTGTGTCTCACCAGAAATTAACATCTTCAAGAGGCCTAAAATTCTCTTGCTCATCTATGTCAATCATGGAATGTCATTTTCTTTTGTTCTCCGTTCTTCTTTTGGTAAATCAAAGTATATGTATATTGCACCTTATAAATGCATGCACATAATATATATCATTATTATCATTCATAAGCAACCCAACTATATATATTGTACAACTCTTTGCACCTGTAGCTAAACCGTCTGGCTTGGATCCATACTGGGGCACCTACATAGGCTCTGGGCAATACCCCCCCCCCCCCCCTCCCCCCAGGTCAGGGGAAATTTATTCCTTTGCAGAAGAATTGGCTTTCAGCAATATTAGATACCATTCTATTGCATTCCCATTCCCAGGCTTTATTGTTCCACCATTCTGCATCCAGAGGCCTTTTGAAACAATCCTACCTATCATCCTATGCACTCTCTGTAGATTTAGGAGTACCCCCCCCCATGTCGGATTTTTGCATTGACGGACCCCTGGGAATTTGGGATAGGATATTGGATTTGTTAACATCAATCGAAACAGCAGCATGTCTCATACTGTTTCTGCTTGTCACCTCTCAATTAGTCATGTGAAGACTATTAAAGACATGGAGTAAATAATGGTGATTGCTGTAGGGGCCAGGGGCAGACATGCAAAGGTCTCAAAGGGCCTCTCCTGCCTAATTCATTTGACTCCATTTGTAGGATACTAAGGATACTGTACCCTCCAGGCTGATCCCTGATACAATCCAGGGGCCTAATTGGTAGGCTACCAGGGGCGGGGATACTGAGTTGGTATAGGCTACCATGTTACACACAGAAGTACACAGTATAGTGATTATAGGCAGCAATATTCTGCTGGTACAAGCCTCCTCGTGATCTAGGAGCGCAATGTGCCAGGATCAATACTGTGCGCTGTACAGCATGTGAAGTAGGCTGAATATGAATATGTGCAGGATAATTTGTACGGTCGAACTGGGCGAGGGTTATGTTCAAAAGCTTTTCATGTAGCAGGAGTAGGCCTATATGCAGTCACTGTTGAGGCAGACTCAGGCAGTCCATACATCATTAATGTATTTATGCAATGTAAAAGACTTTTTGAATGAAAATTAACATGGACAAGAAATCAGTGTTGTAGTTCGTCAATAGACTCGGTCTAGTTCTCGAGACCGGTCTCGAGACCAGCTTTTTGCTGGTCTCGATCTCGACACTCTTGGTCTCGGTCCGAACCCTTCTGGTCTCGCTGGAATCCTTCCGGTCTTGCTTCGAGACCAGCAAAAATATTGGTGCCATCTTTTTTCTTCGGGATAATTCCTACTTCAGCAAGAAATCATCCTGCAATTCATGTGTTGAGCTTGTCTATGAACTGCCCTGGAGTGGGCCTTTAAGTACTTAGTCAATGTGGGAAACAGCCCAGGGCTTAGTACCCAGGGCCCAGTATTGTTGCTAGCTTCACTTGTTGGCAGTCACAATAGCTACATGGTCACACACAGTAGTCACAGTACAGTAGTAGGCAAGGAGGCAGAAGCCTGGTAACTGGGTCAATCGTAGGTGTTGCTTCGCTTTAAGAATGCCTGTATTTGACAGTGGATATATATATTATTAGGCATTAGCCAATCAAATTGCTCCGAAGAATTGTTATGTGTCTGTTCAAACCTGAATAGTATCCTGTTTTCTCCACGATTTGTTTAAGCCGTAATTGTTAGGCGAATCAACCTCCCCCAAAAAAAATTTTTTTTTTCTTATCCAACCCTAATATATTGAACCCTGATCATGATAAGAAAAAATGAATGATTAAAAAAGAAAACCCGGCCTATAAACATGGGAACCCCGTTGCGTATGCTACCCCGATACAAAATCTCCAGTAGGCACTGAACCCTGATACCGAAGAGAAGATAAGGAGAGTGAATATTTAATGATTTCAGTTACTAATTAAGTGGGGAAGAGAGCAGTAATTGGTAATTAATTGGCCAGTAACTGCCGTAGCCTAAACGACTATCAATTAACATGTTATGACTGTGAACATGTATTTGTTTCGATTTTCCAGATGTGTTAGCCTTTATGACATTGGTAACCATTTTCTCCGAAACTTGATCACATTGGCTGGACAGTTCTTGAATGAGGATGTTCTCAGTACACTTATTACATGTACCTCGATAGCTTCTTTGCTACTTTGTCAGAATAGTCAGGCCATGTCAATCCGAAAAATAGAGTATTTTTTAGAGCTTTAGAGCATACATGTCTCGATATTAGTACTAGGCCTAGCCCCAGTGGTGCAATGTTTGTCCAGGAGGTTTTTGCTAGCTGTTGATTAGTTATAAATCCACTTAAACTGTACTGTATTGCGTAAAGGTCCACAATTCGAAACCTGGCCAACCCTGAATCTCATTTCGACAGTGAGGCCTAACGTTAATACGTACTTGGTATATTGATGTGGTCCACTCCACGCATAGCTGATCAAAAGCTAAATGGTCAATTGCATTTGAAGGGGTCAAGGAGCTCAAGGTATTGGTTTGATTTTGAATCAAGGGATGGGGCTCGGATGGAGACACATAGCGCCCCAAAACTGCCTGGCCACCATAAGGACAGCGGTTTCCTGGAGTGGGGGCCATACATGAGACGACATGAGAAGCTAATTGGAATACAGAGACTGAGAGAGAAAATCAATTATTCCTGGTTTAGGAGCCCTAGTAATTCCTGAAGCTTACATGAAGTATGGCCCAGAGAAAGAAAGGTCGGCAGTGGCATTGTTACTGTGTATCAGTGCCATATTCATAGTTTGAGACAATAGTGTCATTCTGTCATCCTGAACGGGGTCTTCACGAGTAAATCTGATTTTCACATTTCATTTCAAATGTGATGTAGGCATAATGGTGTGTATTTTGGTTCATGGCTTTACCGATAAATTTTGGCGAACTGGGGAGGGGGGTAGGGTAAAACGGGGATGGGCATGGGCGTGCATGCTCACAGGGCGCCACCACTGATTTATGCTCGGTGGTTGGACCTGGTTTAGGGAGCCGTAGTATTCTGAATGTCTTACATGAGGATGCAGAAAAGAAGTGCAGTGGCCATTGTTACTGTGTATGCTAGTGCCATATCAGTAGTGTTGATGACATAGAGGTCAATCTGCATCCTGACGGGGTCTTCACAATCTGATTTTCACATTTCATTTCAAATGTGATGAGGCCATGACGGGTGTGTATTCTGGTTCATGGCTTCCCCCCAACCGATAAATTTGTCGAACTGGGGGAGGGGTAGGGTTGACGGAGTGGCAATGGCGTGCACTCACAAGGCACCACCCTTGATTTATGCTCTGTGGTTACACCTATTCCTCGTCGATTGTTGAGAATGATTGGGAAGAAAAGTGTTGACTTGTTGTGCAGATCGTCGAAAAGCAATGTATCAATGAGCAGAGGTTTGTCTATCATGTCAAAAAAATAGAGCATGTGAATGTAAATAGGCCTACAATAAACAGTTTTGAATTGTTGCCCTATTCCCTATATACATTCGGTCTCGGTCTCGACTCGGACCTTGCTGGTCTCGGACTTGGTCTCGAAGTTGTGCTCCTGGTCTCGGTCTCGACACCCTCTCCCTCTGGTCCTCCGGTCTCTCGGGGCATGTGTGGTCTCGACATCACAACACTGCAAGAGTGTACAAGTGTTTTGCAAGACTCAAGAAAAGCCTTTACAAACAGTTTCCTTCCCCGCTTCGAAGGACTAGTTTTCAAACTGAATAATCATGAATTTGGGGGAATTGGTGTAACCTTTAATTTTGCTTTGCAGTGCCTGTGTGCAAGAGATTTGTCTCTTGGTGTGAGTCAGGACCAGGCAAACCTTCCTTATTGAAAAATGCAATGAGCAACATTTGTGGGAAAACAATAACTTTCTCATGGTGACGCTTTGTTTCAAAGTTTCCTGCAGATAATGTTCTTGGGCTTAAATGGGAACTGGAATCAATCACACTCTTACTCACATGTCTATATCATCTGCTGACTGAGTCTATTGGGGTCAAAAAACTATCATGGGGTCAGCAAGTTTCAAATAATGAGATATTCCAGCAGATAGAATTGCACAATGATAGTAGACACCAAACCAACAACATACACAAGGTCCGGTATTAGTAATGGTTCTCAGATCAAAAATCACACTTTTGGGGCACTTGCACAAGACTTTGCTCCGAAGTCAGAGATTTCAAACTTCAAATACCTATCCATCTCAATACGAGCCCACTGCACAATGCAAACACCAAGCATGGGGCCACAGTTATTGCCCTTCAAAGTTTGGGCCATAGGGTCAGAGAAAGTGGAGAGAATCCCAATGTGCAATAACGCATGATGTCACACATGGACGACAACAGGAAATTATTTCATGTATTTGCTTGTTTCATGTTGTTGACATAGTCAACATTTAGCATAATTTTCTGTTGTTGTTTCTCTCACACCAAAGTAACCATCACACCTACCACGCCATAGCCTGCTAAAGCAGACGATAATAGAGTAGAGGGGCTAATCGCTCGTTTAGTGAATATACACGGTCGAATATCACCAACAATCGTCTCATGGACTTTCGTTGACAAATCCCCAAAATTTGGATTTTGCTCATTACAAATCAGGTGACGTAGATTTCAGTTCATCATAGCGCACACGGCGTTGAATATGGAATGGAGCGATTCTGAATAGATTCTGCGAATAATTGCCCAACATTTAGGTCATGAATATTTGCTGAAGACTTTCTTAACCTTTTCAACACGAAATGTGAAATTTATCGAGAATAGTGCCTTTGAAGCCTAACATTGACCTAATCCACTGTTCGTCTTAATGGCAGGCGTATTGCGGCTTGTTTGTGTATCGCCGCCGATTTCAGAAAAAAAAGATCAGTTCAAAGGGGCAAATCCAAAGAATATCCATCTAACGTATGCCAAAACTAGTTGGAGGTTGTCTGAAAATTCCAATCACGACCAATAGAGTTTTCCAGCAGATTATGGCCGTTTCCCCTAATTTAGTGAAAGAGAGAAATGTCCGATTGCGCAATCAACGTTGACGGCTCAACCGCCCACTATACCACCCTGATTCAGCTCGAAAGCTGATCAGAACGAAGTCGCACAGGCCCGTTTTTTAGTGCCAAATCACCGAATTGGTTAAGGGCCACCTGCGCATATGAGTGAATGAGGCTGATACGAGGTGAACGAAGTCAAACCCCTGTTTTTAACAGGCTAACCAACCCACTACAGCACCCTCTCCAATAACTAAATCCTTCCCGAAGTACTAAATCATCACTGCAGTTGCCCAACCATTGTTCATGGAACTAGCACACGCTTATAAAATTATCGAACAAGGGCATTGACCCAACAAGATTTCAGAGTAAAAAAGATATCTACAGCCAAACATACACCTATTTGGGCTCGAATTGTTTGGTCGTTCGATCATCAAAAAAAAAACCCAACAGTAAAATTCACCAAATCTCTATTTCAGACCCCCCAAGTCCAATTTGCAGAATCATAAAGTTGAGTAATTGCAGTGCATTCTCTGGCATAGCTGCCTATTAGGATGACTACAATATAGGCCTATCAATGACGATCCATTCCCTTTCTCCCAGGTTCGTACACCTAGTCTCCCACATTTTCCGCCTCCGGACTCCACACACATACCTTACAGTTACTCGACCAGTAATAATTTCAAAAGCCTGCTTGGCCTTCCTAGACAAACCTGTGAACTTCCAACATCCAATGGCCGGCACGACTGACTGTCCTGTTGCGGGGCCCTGTTCCATGTCTAGGGCAGTCTCCACTTTGACACCTATGTTCCCTGGCCCCCCCCCCCCCAGCACAATACTGTTGCCAGGTTACCAGGGGTGTGTATAACTATAGTGGCTAGCCCCCTGATTGAACGACTTGGTCAAAATGATCTTTGTGTGCACTTACTCATGATCATGATTCAATTTTGCTGTCATCATATTGACTTTGGAACCAATAGTATAAATAACTCGGGGGGGCCTATATCATGTGGGCTTTTCCGAGTTGCTCGCTACTGCACAGTACTACAGTAAATGAACCTTAGTTTTAGAGGTAAATTCCCAGGTACTGGTGGCCTCTGAGTACCACCTGTTTAAAGTTGGGGGTAGGAGGCAAGGAGGTGGGGGGGGGGGGGGGGGAGGGGAGGTCACAGGGGGTGGGCAATAGAGGTTTAATAATACTGGAAGCCCTCATATAGTTTGTGGGATCGGACCCCTAGTATCTGCACTGTTGGTGACATTTATGATTATAGGCAAAATTACACATCAACAACTCTGGGAGACTTGTCTCAATCAAAATTAGGCAAATGAAAAAAAAAAAAAAAAAATAAACAAAATTCCCGGCGCAAAAGACCAGAAGGTTATCAGAATGATTACCAAAATGTTCTATCTACAGTACAGAAACTTGCAGACAGAAAGTTGCCTCTCAATTTCATGGAGTTCTACAGCCTAAAAATTTGCAGACAGAAATGTGCCTTATGGCCCCATATTTGTTTTTTTTTTTTTTGTTTTTTTTTTTTCGGCACGACCTGTGATCAAATTTGGGAAACTTTTCATGAATCCACAATTTTGGTTACCGCCTCCGTAAATTAGAATATATATGCCTACAAGGTTTGTTAAATCTAGGAGGTAGTAGCCTGGAAGGTTTTCGTGTTCCCGAATGAGGTCAATAAGGCACAGAGAGCTAGCTTTATATCTGGGAAGTGGCATGCCCCAAAAGTAGTGCTAAAGCCTGCTTTCTGCTGGGAAGAAAGGGAGGGGGTTGGGGAGGGCTTATAAGGAAACCGATGAGAATATCTAGCTTCATTCATAGTTTATTCCGTGAGAAACATAAACAGCAAAAACCTTCGTCCTAGGGGGAATACCTTTACCTGAGAGGTTTACAAAACTAATGATGGCATGTGTTAAGGTAACATGTGAACATTGTGATGAACGATTCAGTGAAAACTCCTCCCCTAGGAAGAACCGAGGATTAAGGCTACAAAAGGTTGAATTATAGTCATATTACCCCATACACTGACACCAACCACTATCGAAAAGCTAACTAATATTCAAGTGAGGAAGTCAAGAGCACAATGTCTTTAATTACACCACGGGCTCCCTTTCCAACAGTGAACCACTGAACATTGAAAAAGCTCAACAATAGTGTGAAGAATTTGTATTTTCTGGAAAAATCAAGCCCCTTGCAATTACAGTGTATACCAGTGGCTCACTATCAAAAACCTTTATGCAGAACTGAATTTTGCCAATTATTCACTGATGGAAGCACTTGTGTCACAAACTACATGCTCAGTCAATGTTGGTATTGTACTGGCCAGACAAGATCAATCATCCAGGGGCTGGAAGAATAGGGGTAACTGCAAGCAGATTACCACACAAATATAGTGCCATAAATCCATGCATCATTAACTTTGGTGATTTTGGGGAAAGCAATACAACACTGGCCTGTAGGCCTGATGACTGCAAGACCCAAATGAACCTTGGACCCCTTGCAGCCAGCAGGGAGTCCTACAATACAAGGCAGATTGGATGATTGAGGATAATGCAAGCTAATGTGATCTTACAGGGGATTGAACAGTCGAGACTAAAGAATCTCTCCTAGTAATGAAATACCATGATACACCTCAAACACTGTTTTGGAAGACTTCCTGTCTCTCTCTCTCTTGTTTCTTAAACTTTCCATTGTACAGTAAAGGTAAGCCTGTGTCACAAATCCACAAAAAAAGAAAAAAAAGCTGTCTTGTATTGGCGTTTGCCAGCTGTCTGGATTGTCCTAACAGATGTGGTCAGGATGGTACAATATTATTTCACTAATGTTGTTTGGCTGTTCAGGGTGGGTTGTTAGTAGTGATTTCGTCATCTCTGGCCTGTTCGCCTCCAGTCACATCGCCTTTGGTTAGAGATATCTGTTGTTACTTTTAACTGCAATATAAGAGTACAATCTGGCACAGGAGATGCCGCCTGGTTTTCACAACGGGTCCAGTAGGCTGGCCGAGTTAATAATTTCTCTTTAAATGTGACATGCAAAATTCTACGTATGGCAGTATGTCTGACTACAGGCGAAGGGCTCTTGTTGTTGCCTCTTCTCAAGTTCGCTGGCATGAGCCTGTCCTCTATTACTGGGACAGGGTGCCGCACGTGAAGTGGGGCCGGTAGCTTTGTTGGGACCTCGTTCTCGGGGTGCATTGGTGGCTTGGCTTGGTGGTGTTTGTTGGTCATTTTGTGTTGGGCAGTGAAATTTGTCATATTATTCGCTACGGTTTTATGGTATTGATTCCATGACGAATTCTAGGAATTCTAAGCAGTCATGCGTGTGTTGGTGGGACTGTGGGTGTTTGTACGATTGCTTGATCATACTTTGGTTCCTCATAATGAGTACATGATCCCATCGTTTTTGTGATCAGGTCAAAGTTACCTGCAGTGAAACTCTGTAACCTTGTTAAAGTAAATGGTAATGTAACATAGTTTCTGCTATTTTTGGTGTTTTATTATCTAGTATAATTAGAAACTCGAAATTTCATAGAGAATTTCAGGCGATTCAAATGTGAAAAAGATAAATTCTGCTCTTACACAATGTGTCCTGTCACAGCACCACGAGAGGTAACAGGAGACCTCCTTTTGTAATACAAGTCGATCAAGTATATCAATCAATATCGTATCTGTTGTTACTGCAACAAACTCCTCAATGGGATATAACTTTGGCAGGTGGCCGGACACACAAAGAAAAATCAAAGATAAGGCCAAGTAAAAAAAAAAAAATAGTTTACTCGGCCTTACTTTGCTGAAAGTTTGGGCGTGAAGGTTTTTGGTTTTTTTTTTTTGCTCTCAGAACGTCCAGAATACCCATATTTAGTACTGTATTCGTGGTACAGGGGGGCTGTTCTGGGAAATGAGCTGAGGCTTTTCTTGTCTTTTCTTTTTTTCCCTGAGTTTATACTCCCTAGTGGCCTCAAGCCATCCCCAAAATGTTCCTTACAATGCCTAGTTGGCATGGATCAGTGTAATATTTTTTTTTCTTAAAACCATATTTTGAAGAAGTTATCAAGGGAAGTTGTCAAAAAAAAAAGAAATTTGACATATCGAAAAGCGTGCGGGCGGGGACGGATAAACTGCTTTTTTTTTTACTTGGCTATGGCTCCTCCAAATAGTCAGATACTGTCACACTGTGACATTGCTGTTATTCAGACAGATTACACCGAATTATACTGTCGGACCAGTCTGTCTGATAAAACAGGTCCATCTTCCTGTAACGGTGTAGGCATTGGCCTAACCTCCCCCAATGCAAAAAAAAACGAATTTCTGAAACAATCTAACCTCTTAACCCTTAGTTTAGGGTATGGACCCCTGTACTTCCGCACCGATTCTAAATCCGTACCCCAACATGTACAACTTCAATACTACTGTGAGGATTCCTGCGTTTGTGTAGTTTGTAACGCAAGCAAGGGACACAATAGTGATAAATTTAAATAACATGTTGTTTAGTTTAGAAACTTAGTGACCCTCACGTCTCATGCTATCAGTACTAGTTCAGGGGCAGGAAACTACAATACCTGAACATAGATAATATTACCGTATGCTTACCACAGGAGGTATAATCTCACTTGGTCTATAATGAATTCCGAGCTCAAATATGATACTGCTCTACAGTTCCGAGTAATGTACGAACACTGCTATCACTCATTCATTCAGTCCTTCAAATCACTTCGGCTCTGTACTGTACTCCAGCTGCAGTGTTCTTGTGTACGTGCGACCGGCACTGTGTGCATGGCATGCACCACGCCCTGTTTCTTGCTGGGGCCTTGCTGTTCGACAGAACTTCCCCGACACTTTGTAACAACCGATACACAGCGATCCGACTTAGAGTAACACTCATTGAACTACTCTACATTTCGAAGTACGATAATCGAGTAGTAATGAGGTCATCACATTCAATTCAACGTCCCCCTGGGGCCCCTTGAGAAATTACATGACCACGCCCTCTGATGTGAACATTTGTATTGCCATTCTATTGAAATGAAGATATGCAGATGCTGAAGATATCGTACAAAATGTAAGTGTGACTTTAAAAATGATGAGAACCTCGTATAAAAATATTAGTTACAACATGTAAGTCGAATTTTATAACCTAATGCATGGAACTCACTTTTGTAGTTATCCTAAAACTTGAAAACCTGACTCAACGTGAACCAAGGATGCAACATGTGGCGGCCCTCCCATGTGAGAATGAGTCTTTGCTTCGCTGGAAGTAACTCTGGTGAATTCTCATTATTCAGTGAAGAATGGTAATGCTAACCTACTTTTTAATGTTCTCCATAATGTGGTTACGCTGAACGTTTCGATGGATTTTTTTTAATCTCATAAAAAAAAAATGTTTTAATAGTAACTGCAATAAGTTCAATTCACTGATCCGTTGTTGTTGGATACTGTGTTAGTGTTATTAGTGTTATTGAACATTAGGCTAAAGCCTAAGCAAGTATTAACTGTTTATATGCAATCCTGGTATGATTGCATACTGTATACCGTTATCTGCCAGTGTCTCCCGATATCCTACAAAGTACAGAGGGCATTGTTTTGTATTGGTATATATCAGAACTTGTTACTGACTCGATTTTTCAAGGTTCAGAAAGATCGGGGAAGAAAAAAGTAATAATTTTTTCATTTTTTTTCTCCTTTCTTTTCCTTCTTGATTTGGTTTTCACTGTTCTGTCCCTGCTTCTCGGAGTCCATTTGCTGCACTGTGCACCAGCGAGTGGCATATCCTATTCCTGTATATATGTAGGATCAGTCCTGTAACGTGTACATGCACGTACACTGTTACGAACTTAACGTACGTTTTCTGATCTGGCGTATTCTGCTGGCGATATTCTGTTATTCGCTGCGTTTCGTCTATTCTGTTCTTTGTTTAGGAAAAAGTGATCTGTTAGTCTACCTATTATAGCCTTATTCTACAACTGTAAATAATAGTCCATACTGATCATCTGCGATTTAACAACTGAAGAAGTTCAATGTCCAGGATTTTCCATGATTTTTTAGGATATATTTAACCACTCAATTACATCCATACGACGCACCCTAACCCATACACTGGCTAAGAAAGACGCAAGGTAAATACAGTCTAGACCTACCGCTACCATTTACGATGCAAAACATCATAAACGAGTGACGTATTGTTATTTCATCACCCTTTGGAGATGATATATTTTAAATTTTACTTGAAAATTAGATCTTATTTTTTATTTGATGTAACTGGTCTGGCAAACCTAAAGAATTGATTCCATTGGAAGTACGGTACACATTAGCACTTATGCCTAAACTGTAATTCATGGAGCTATTTATATAATAACTTGAGAGGACATTAGAGCACGTATTGTGTTCCCTGTTCTAAGTTCGTCACAGAACACAAACCAAAGTGAGGAGTGCGCCCTATTGGGCATGTTTACATCATGAAACACATTCTGTTTGTTTACTCTCTAAGGCCTATCTGCAATTTCTTTGTCCATGGACCCCCGAAAATGCTTCATAGCAAGACTGGTACCGGTATATCTAGTGGCAGATCTGGCAACATCTTCAGTGTGTGTTACCCTGTTTAAAAAACATGGGAAAAAGTCAGCGGATCCATTACGGAAGCACCGAAACAACATAATTAATTGTCGCCCCGGTCACTCTACTGTACATTAACACTACTATAATGAGGGCGCTGTCGGGGCTTAGCAACACGGTCACACTGACTTCTGTTCTGTATAGGAGCTTCAGTTAACAGCAGTCCGGGGCTTACTGTGGTGTGTAAGTGCGCATGTACTCAAATGTCAGTCACACTCAGACTCTAGTCATAGTAACGTTGCCATTACTCATGACCAGGTGTAAACTTTTTCCCTCTTGATTGGCATGACAACTGAACTGTCCCCATGGCAGGCTGTGGCCAGGATGACCAAGTTACAAAGAGGTTAATTAGGTGAAAAAAAAGGAGCATGGGAGAAAAGCAAGTAGTCAAATACTGAGGAAGGACTGGATAATTTTAAAGTATCCGAAGGCTGGATCAAACAGAAAATGCGGAAAGCCTATGATGATTATAAATCTCATAGACATTTTCGACAACATTACATTGGATTCACTGAAGAAACTTCTGGAGGTTCATCACAGTCAGAAGAAACATAATTTGGGGTTCCACCTTTAATAACTGGTGACGTCTGGCATCTTTACTCATGTTACAAGTAGAGGCTGTGAACAGCAGTTTGATTCTGTTTTTACAAGACGAGCTTTCCAATTTTCCAGATGGTCGGTGCTAGTTTCTTGTCCCTTCGTGCGAGAGATTGCTTTCAACACGGATGGTATTGAAGGTCTATTGAGAACCTCAACAAAAAAAGGTGTGCGGTCCGGATTTGATGCCTGTACGCTTTTTTCAGGAAATGGGCAATGCAGATAGCTCCCATTCTGCAGATAATATTTTACCCAAAATCATATGAAGACACGGAACTATTCCAGAAAAAAAAAAACAGACGATTGGCATTTGTTTGGCTCACATGTTCCAATTTACAATAATGGGAGTAAGAATCTCCGCCAGAACTATAGAACCTTAATCCATGACTTGTATTGTTTCTAAAAAAATTTTTTTGATGAATTTCAATCTATCATATTATAGAGCATTTTGATGACCATTGACATATTCTAGCGATTCACAGCATGGTTTATTGAAGAGCATTCTACATAAACTCAACTATTACACTATTTGAAGAAATAGGAAGCCCCATGATTAACCGCATCAATTATATCAATTTGTCTTGATTCCGCTAGGCTTTTGACAACTGTTCCTCACCAACGTCCTGATTAGCAAGATTGACTTCTATAGTGTTAGCGGCAAAACAAAGGATTGGATTCGCTTGCTCACTGACAGAACCCAAAAGGTGATTATTGATGGAGTGACTTCATTCAGTGTAACAGTGCAGTAAGGTGTACCCACAAGGGACTGTATTAGGACCATGATGTGTTCTCATCTATATCAACGACATTGGAAAACGTATAAACCTACCATCAAGTTGTGTGCTGATGACTGTCGCTCATGCGTAATAATAGAAACTGTCGGAGATGTATGTTGCACAGGATTTAGATCATGTGAAGATGTGGGCAGATGTTTTGGCAGATGAAGTTCACTCGCAGAAGTCTACTCCATTTACTTTTGTCGTACTAGAAACGCAATCTATTTTCACTACTCAACTTCCCCCATATTGCACTTGCACCCACCCCGCGCCATTGAACCTCTCGCAATCTTTTACCGTAGTCTGGGCTGGCACCCTATCATCCTTTTTAGTTTGCCAGTTGAACGTTTAAGTTCATGATCATCTGGCTACGAATTTCATCGTTTTTCATCGCCAAAATCACACCCATCTGCTTTCAACCTGCTTCAGATCTGACATTCCGATCTTGCTAGGAGCATTTTTCTCCCGACGACGTCTATCAGGATATGTTTATCCTTTTCGGTTTTGCGTGATATTGGTTTGGATGTTTTTCATCCCGCGTCGATCCCCCGTTTGGCGTAAGGTCATATTTAGCCTAGGCTGCTCCTAGCAAAATAGGGCTGTGCATGGCTTCCCCCGTAGCCTAACACACGCGGGTGTTGTGGGCTCCTATTGTTTTCGGTTCAGTAGGGCTGGACCGTTGTCCGGGTGCTTTCCTAGGTGGCACACCCCCTTCCCTTCCCTCCCTCCTGGGTTTTTCCCTTCCCTCCCTGTCCTTTTCTCCGGGGGGGTGTCTCTCCGCGCGCGGCGCTAAGGAATGTTATGCAAGACGGGTGAGAGCGGAGAATGGGGCATTACTTTGTTCGTTACTTGGCTTGGAGTCTCTAAGTTAAATCATCTTATCGTGAGTTCGTTACGGACGATTATGGTATTTTTATAGTGCTTAGACTGCCAATACACTACGCGTTATGACATTTCGATATCTGTCGAAGTGGATTCCTTCTTGGATAGTGCTATAGTATACCGTTCGTTATCGGCTTGATGGTTTGTTTTTTTGTATATTCTTATACTGCAATAACACTCGTACTATGACCATTTCGCTATCATGTCGGAGTTGATTATATTGTGAGATTGTTACCCGGCCGATTATTTGATTTTGTATAGTCTAAAGCAATACACTAGTATTAATGACATACGCATTATCACGTCGGAAATGATCCTAATCTGTGATATTACTATGTATAGCATTCGTTTTCGGCTGAGTTTGTATTTTGTAAATCTTATGACTGCAATACACTCGTATGATGACATATCCCATTTACTGTCGGAAGTGATTCTATTGGTGAATATTGTTATTATATCGTTCGGGAGATGGTATACTCCTGAAGGTTATTTTCCGTAGCAGGACTTTCCTCAGATACGGAAAAGTGTGTCGGCACCGGACCTTCCGGCCATCGCTACCTGGGACAGAGGAGGGGGAACGCTGGGAGGCCCGCCTGTCTACGAGACTATCCTACGACGACAGAGAGACCCAGTGATAGGGCGGCGCTCGAAGAAGAGGGACGTTCCCAGAGCGCCCCTTCCGGGGCTGCCCGTGGGAAGGTGCTAGTAGAACAGTGAGTCCCACGGGCATAGAGCTCTGGGTCGCATGACCTAAGCCGGCGGGGCGGCGAGGTGGCTCGTCTAGCACGTCGAGGAGGCCGGCGTGCTGGTCCTTCCCCCCGCCCTCGGCGCCGGAACGAAACTGTGGTGTCATTACCACCTCAGGACGTTCCGGAGGTCCCGACAGGTGATGGTCGGGCCGGACCCAGCGGGGGGGCCGAGGTTTGGCTCGTCTTTGCCTGGTCCGGGCCCCGACTGGTAAGGTCTGCGACGGCCCCTGCCGGGTCCGAAAGGGGTGTCGTTACACCTCGGGACGGCCGGGGTCCCGACAAGCAAGGTCGGGGCCTTCCCATCCGGGTCCGATCGAGGTGTGGCTACACCTCGAAACGGCCCGGAGGTCCTCAGCCGTTGCGTTCGGGACTCGGTTATCGCGGGGGGGCCGCGGATTCCTGCGGGCCGGTAACGACGGGCTCAGGCATCAGACAAGCGCCAAGGGACCAAGGGATCCAGGGGACCAGGGACCGATCCAAGCCCTACAGGCACAGCCTACATGGTCAACATCTCCCCAGGAAGTTCTCTGCTCGGATTCGGATGGCGGCTAGGCAGAGAAGACTTACATTGGAAAGCCAAGCCGCGAGCCCTGCGGGCCGATGTTACAGACCAGTTTCGCCGGGCCCGTACGGCTTGACACTCCTGGACCCTCCCGGCCGCCTCGTAGGGGAGGTTAGGGCCGCAGCGGCCCCTCAAGGAACTTCAGCTGTTGGGGTCCGGGCTAGAGGGGGAGGAATAGACGACAAGACGATACACCGTAACGTAGAGTTGCGGCCGAAGCGTCTCCGGGGGGGGTACGAGGCCGTCCGTCGAACAGCCGTAGCGCCGGGAATCTCTCCCGTCAGGCATTGCGACTCAAGTGGAGCAGTGTGTTCTACACCCAGAGCGGCGAGGCTATTACCCGCGGTAGTCCTCGGGGGGTCGGATGGCAGAATCCTTGTTAGTGTGCCGTTGATGCCCGATCAACCTAAGGTAGGATAGCGCTGGTGGTCTTTTTTTCGGCGAGTGACGTTTAAGGTACCGCATCGCAGAGGACTGTTCTCGTTCCCATCTCCAACATAGTTACTACGTTCGGGACAGACTTCGCTACGCTGTCGCTATACAAGGGACTCTATCGCGTTCGTTGGTCCGGTGGCCCTCCTCTCCTTTGCCAGTCTGTCAGTCTTGAGCGCGGGTGACTTAAGGCCGCACGGACCTCGCACAGGGCCTGGTGACCAGCCCATTCGTAAGCAGTTGTCCTTCAGTCAGCTCCATCGCGGGCCCGGGGCCTCCCTCGGGGATTTTCGAAGAAATGCGGCTAGCAGGACTGAAAAGAGTTAGTCCCTGGAGGAACCGACTTGGGAAGAGTCTTCCACCACAGGTCTACGTCCGGACCGTCCATAGTCTCCTCGCCCTAGACTAGGAGCCTCAGCTCGGTCCGCGGCGGGGTTTGCTGCGCCCGCCCAGGAGCGCCCCCCTGCCAGAGTCGGAGCTCTTAAAGAGAGATCCGCCGGGCTCACGAGGCCACTGATGCCGTGAAGACTACTAAGTGTTCTCCAGGCGATTGACCCTATCTAGCCTGCTCCCCCCCCGGGCGTAGCGCCACTGGGCGGATTGCAGGCTCCACTATCTAGCGCACAGTACGCCGTTCCAGTCGCGGACCAGGGCCGTTATTTCAGTCCGGGTCGGGCTTCCAAGGTACGCTTTCCGTGGAGAGCTAGCATTTGCTCCCTTCCCCTCGGGTTCTTACTAGGCCCACTCTCGCTCACCTCCGTAGCCGAGGCCTAGAGGGCTCGCCTACATAGACAGCTTACTGAAGACAGCGGGACTCACACAGGAACGGCCAGCATAGGATGCCGGAATTTGCTGGGGACTACGTGTCGCCTTGTTAGGCCTACTTGACCTAGCAGCCAGTCTCGCCGACGTCCTCGTTCTCTGCTGAGTCAGATCTCGCCCGCTCCTGTGCCGTCTACTCCGTGGACCCAATTGCTTACTTTGCGCAGTTATCACCTTCACGTCGCCACCCCCCCCCCCCCCCCCCCCCCCCACCCCCCCCCCCTACTTTCCCCGAAGCAGCACTTTCGCTCGATACTAGACTTGACCCACCTGTCCGCTGAGAGACAAACCCACGGCCCGTTTACAGGACACCGGCTCACCCCGAGTAGCCATGCTCTCTGCAGACGCCTGTGCCGTCTACTCCGTGGACCCCATGGCTTACTTCGACACAGTCATCACCTTCACGTCTGACGCGCTTTCCCCGAAGCCAGCCACGTTTCGCTCGATCGACCCGCCCTTCCGCTGAGAGACAGAACCACGGCCCGTTCGGAGCAGCCGGCACACCCCGAGGTAGCCGTGCTCTCTGCAGCCGTCTCTGCCCGTCTACTCCGTGGACCCCATGGCTTACTTCACGCAGTCATCAGCGCCCCCCCCCCCCCCCCCCACACGAAAACCTCCACGTCGGACGCGTTTTTCCTGAAGTCAGCACTTTCGCTCGACCGACCCGCCTCGTTCGCTGGGAGACAGAACCGCCCGGCCCATTTACGGAGCAACCGGCTTACCCCGAGGTCCGCCGGCCTCCTATCACCGCCTCCTACAGCCGGCCCTGTTAAAGACCGGCCTAGGCCAGACCCCGCTGACAGCGGGGTGCCACGGTGGTGGGGCGTTCCGTGTTCCCAGCTGGGACTTGTCTCACTAGAAACTCCAGAGCGGGTCTGCCCTCCCTAGCCGCGCCGTCTCTTCCGGCCTTCCCGAACCGGGTCTGCCTCCGGGGCCTGGGTTGGCTCTCCAGAGCCGTGAACCGTCTCTGTCGGCCGTCTCGAGCCGTGTGTCACCCTCTTCTGACCCTCCGGAGCGGTGGTCGGACTTCTTCGGCCCTCCTGATTGAGATGGATTCTCCCGAGCCGAGGGTCGGCCTTCACGGTTTTTCCAGTTCCGTGGTCTGACTCTATCATCCGCCTGGGCACCAGACGGGTCCGCTCTCCCGGGCCGAGGGTTACCCTACCGACTCCTCCGGACCCTTCATCCCACTTCTCGACTCTCCGGAGCCAGATCGACCCTCCCGAGCCGCGGTTCGCCTTTCCCTCTCTCTGGAGCCGCGGACCGACTTCTTCACGCCATCCGAAGCAGCTCCTCTGTGCAGTGGGTTCGCTCATCCGGCTTGCATAGCCGGGGAGCCCGATCTTGCCTGCCCTCCCTGTGTGAGACCGGCCCTACCGAGCCGAGATTCGGACCTTGCGACTCACTCAGAGCAGTGGTCAGACCCCTCTTCCTACCCTCCTGGGTGAGATCATCTCTACCAGCCGAGGATCAGCCTGCCGACTCTCAGACCAGTGGTCCCACTCTTACTGCCGCTCCCTTGATAATTGATCCCCTGGGATTGGTTCATCGAGCTTCCATATCCGTAGTCCGACTCTCCCCCCTCCTGTGAGGTCGGCCCTACCGAGCAGAGGAATCGGCCTGCCGACTCTCCAGAAACAGTGGCCCGACTCTTTCTGCCTCTGAGCCAGATCGACCCTCCCGCCTCCTCGTAGGGGAGGTTAGGCCGCGGCGTCCCCTCAGGAACTTCAGCTCTTGGGTTCCGGGCAAGAGGGGTAGTAAAGCCGACAAGACGCTCCCCCCCGATATCCCTATATCTCTCGGGAGTCTCCTGGGTACGAGGCAGTCCTTCCGAAGCAAAGCCCGTAGCGATCGCCGGGCATTGCGACTCAAGTGGACCCGTGTGTTCTCTTCTACAACCCAGGGAGCGCAGCTTTACCCCCGGTAGTCCTCGGGTGTCGGATGGACATCATCCTTGTTAGTGGTGGGCCGTTGATCCCCGATCAACCTAGGGCTCAGACTTATCGCTGGCGTCTTTTTTCGCGAGGGACTGTTGTTAAGGTCCCGCAATCGGTCTAGACTGTTTCTCGGTCCTCTCCGACTTAGTTCGTACGTTCGGGACCGACTTCGCTACGCTGTTCGCTATATATATGACTCTATCGCGTCGTGTGTTTTGGTGCCCTCCTCATCCATGGACAGTCTGTCAGACTTGAGCGCTGGTGGCTTAAGGCCGCACGGACAGCGCACAGGGCCTGGTGACCAGCCCGTTCGTTAAGAGTTGCCTTCAGTCACATCCATCGCGGGGCCGGGCCTCCTCGCTTGATATTTTCGAAGAAGTGCGGCTAGCGTGACTGATAAATTAAATTCCCCCTCGACGGGACCGACTGTGGAAGTAGTCTCCACAACAGTCTACGTCAGGACCGTATAAGCCTCCTCGCCTAAGACTATGTAGCCGCTCGGATCCAGCGGCGGGTTTGGCTGGGCGGCCCGCCCAGGAGCGCCACCCTGCCAGAGTCGGATCTCGTTAAAGAGAAATCAGCGGGCTCGCGGAGGCCACGGAGCTGGAAGACGACTAGTGGGTTCGCAGGCGATGGACTCCTATCTAGAGCCGCCCCCGCCCCCCCGGCGGAGGGCCAACCGGGGGCGGAGTTTTTGCAGCTCCACTGTCTAGCGACAGTACAGCCCGTTGCCAGTCGAGGAACCAGGGCCGTTATTTTCCGGTCAGGGTCGGGTTCCAAGCGTATGCTTCCGTGGTAGAGACTAGCAAGTTTGCTATCTTCCCTCGGATTCTTACCGGCCACTCTCGCTCACCTCCGTATCCGAGGCTCTAGAGGGCTCGCCTACATAGACGGCTTACTGAAGATAGCGGGGCTCACTGACAGGAAACGGCCGGCATTGAACTGCCGGAGTTGGGCTGGCGGACTACGTCTCGCCTTGTTAGGCCTACTGACCCTAGTAGCCAGTCGCGTCTCCTCGGCCGAGTCTCGTTCTCCTGCTGAGTTAGATACTCGTCGCGCTCTTCTCTTCTCGTGGACCCTATTACTATTTGGACGCAGGTATCACCTCAACGTCGCACGTCCTTCCCCCGAAGCCATCATTCGCTCGATCGACCCGACCTGTCCGCTGAGCGACAGAACCACGGCCCGTTTTACGGAGCAACCGGCTCACCCGAGGTAGCCGTGCTCTCTGCAGCCGTCCTCGCCGTCTACTTCCTTGACCCAATGGCTTACACGTCGACGCAGTCATCACCTTCACGTCGGACGCGGCTTTCCCGAGCAGCCCGTTCGCTCGATCGCCCGCCCTGTCGTGAGAGACGACCACGGCCCCTTTTACAGGAGCAGCCGGCTCACCCCGAAGTAGCCGTGCTCTCTGCAGACCCTCTGCGTCTCTCCGTGGACACCCATGGCTTCACTTCAACGCAGTCAATCACCTTCACGTCGGACCGCGTTTTTTTCCTGACGTCGCACGTCCGCTCGACGACCCGCCCCGTCCCGCTGCGAGACCAAGAACCGTCCGGTCCTTTACGTACGGGTGCAACCGCTTACCCCCAGGTAGACGTGCTCCCTACACCGCCGGCCCTGTTACAGACCGGCTAGGCCGACCCCTGCTGGCACGGAGTTGCACGGTGTGGGGCCGTTTCCGTGGTTCCCAGCCGGAACTCGTCTCACTAGAGACTCCAGATCGGGGTCTGCCCTCATAGCCGTGAACGTCTCTTCCGGCCTTCCCGAACCGGGTCTGCCCTTCCGGTAGCCGTGGGTAGGCTCTCCAGAGCCGTGAACCAGCTCTGTCGGCCGTCTCGAGCCGTGTTGTCGACCTTTCCGACCCTCCGGGCTGTGGTCCACTTCTTTGGGCCCTCCGGATTGGACGGGCTCTCCCGAGCCGATAGTCGGCCTTCCCGGTTTTTTCCAGTTCCGTGGTCTGACTCTATCATCATCCGCCTGGGGCCAGACGGGCTCTCCCCGGCCCGAGGGTTCGCCCTACCACCGACTCTCCGGAGCCTTCATCCACTTCTCCGCTCTCTTGAGCCAGATCAACCCTCCTAGCCGCGTTCTACTTTTCCGTCCTCTGGAGCCGCGGGACCTCTCTCAAGCCTCCGAATGTCCAAGCTCCCCCCTGCGCTTTGTTTTGCTCATCCCGGCTTGCCTAGCCGGAGCCGACTCTCCTGCCCTCCTGTGTGTAGATCGTCCTACAGAGCCGAGGATGGACCTCTGCCGACTCACCATAGCAGTGGTCAGACTCTTCTTCCTGCCCTCCTGGGTACATCAGCTCTACCGAGCGAGGATCGGCCTGCCGAATCTCCAAGCAGTGTTCCCACTGCTTCCTGCCGCTCCCTTGGCATCGATCCCCTGGGATTGGTTCATACCGAGCTTCCATAGCCGTAATCCGACTCTCCCTGTCCTCCTGTGTGAGTCGGCCCTACCGAGCAGTGGATCGGGCCTGCCGACTCATTCTGCCCCTCCTGAACCAGATCGACTCTCCCGATCCCGAAGCCGTTGGTTGGCTCACCCGTAGATCCGACTCTTCAGGCCCCTCCCGGGCCAGATTTGTAGCCCCAGCCGGCGGTCGCACCGCGCACCTCATCTTCGCCATCCGAACCAGGTCGCTCTTCGAGGCGGTGGGGGTCCGACCCACGGCGGTCGTGGTCCGGGTTCCCACTCGAGAGACCTTACCTCTGCAACCGTCAGAATTCTATCCAGGGTTGAGGCGTCAGGTGTGGGTGGCCCGGTGCCTGGCACGGGCACTGGTACTGGGTGAAAACGAAGTTTCGTTCGTCAACGCACTCACCTCTTCTTCTATGTAGTCAGCTTTTCACTCCGGCATCGAAGGCTTTCTCATTCCTTGGGATAGAGAGCCTCGCGAGGCCGCTAATCCTGAGCAAGGTTTTCGCTCGGGTTCACAATGTGCACTACCACTACCCGACCCCCCGTGACCCGAGCCTGGAGAGTCGGCCCTCCTTCGTTCTCCGAGCTACCTTCTTCTTCGCGCGAGAACGGCATGCGAGCGTCTTGGGGTTTTACCACACGACTTCGTTTCATGCTGCTTCTCCACACAGTCTCGGCCTATCCGCACGAGGCTTCTCTGCATCTACAACCGCCAACAACCCCTGTTCGTGACGGCACGGACCTGCTTCCAGTGGCCCTGTGCTAGTCTGGTGCAAAGTTCAATATGGAGTAATTGAGGTGGAATAGATTTCACAAAACTTCTGGTTGGGCATCTGTGACCACGAATACTTACCCCATATTTGGACGTACCCACCCTAACTGTCCCCACTTCGGGCCATCACGGGGCGTCCCTCTTCGTCGGATCGCAGGCCTTCGCCTCATCCTTGGACGCGCCTCTGCCTAAAAAAGAAGGACGATAGGGTTGCCAGCCACGCACTGGTACAAAGTTGCCAGATTTTCAATGGCGCGGGGTGGGGTGCAAAGGTGGCACTAGTGGGTTGGGTATTCGTAGTGTCACAGATTCACAAACCAGTAATTGTTTGTGAATTCACCCGCGGTCCTGGGGGTGCTCGAATCCGAGCAACCCTAACCACCCGCACAACCGCCAGATTTTCGAAGGTTTTTCCCGTAGGTCTTATACCCTCCAGACCTATACCAACAGCGGCATTACCGTGGATCCTGATGCGTGAATGCGTTTTTTCATTACGTATGGAAGAGATCCTGCCGAAAGTGTGAATCAGGCGCGGATACTCCCGAGGAGCCAGGCACTATCCCGGTTTCCGGAGACCCTTCACAGGTCCCCCTAACACGGAAGGTCTCCCTTACCACGGGAGTCTCCCTAACACGGGTGTCTCCCTAACACGGGAAGTCTCGCTAACCACTGGACGTCCTCCCCTAACACCGGGAAGTCTCCCTAACCCGGGAAGTCTCCCTAACACGGGAGTCCCTCAACAATGGTCGTTCCTCTCAACACGGAAGTCTCCCTAAACACGGAGTCCCCTAACCCGGAAGTCTCTCTATTATGGGTGCTCTGTACGAGCGGGTTACCCGGAAGGAGTCCTCCACAGCGGTAACAATATACCCCACGGGGGCCCTAGGATCACCAGGATCCTAGCTGGGCACATGGTTCCGCGGAACCGCCATCCAATTGCTATAACATCCAGCCATCAGCTGGGTTCCTGGCGGGACTAGTCACAGGCCTTGTTCAGCGCGGCGTGCAGGGGTTTTAGCCGGCCTACGAGAGCGATCGCCGACCTTGCCCGGGCGGTGGAGCCCCTAGTTCGAGTCTCCATAGACGGCATGACCCCACTGGGGATCCTGCCGAACCGCAATCGGCCTGACCCATGCCGACAACCTGGAAGATTCAGCATGGAACCGAGTCGGGAATCACCGTCGACGTCATGGCCCCTGTAAATCCCTTATCCTTGGGATCCATGCACTGACTGGACCCACTTAGCCTGACCCAGTCCAACAGCTGGGCTATCCCAACGGTGCGACCCAGTCCGGGGTTTCACACTATCACGGGTATCCCGGCCTAATCCATGATGGGAACCATACCCGGCGGTTGATGTTACCTAACAGGTTCCCCAGACTGAGTTCTGGCTGGAACCACCTCTGTGCCAGAGACCAAAGCCAGCGTCCTTGGCTGGATGCTATGCATGCTGAAATACACGCTGGTTCCACATTCTACAAACCAGTACGGGTTTGTGAATCGGTAAGCCTACGAATACTTACCCCTTATCGAGCATGCACCCCCTCTCATATGCTACCCGGGTGTCTGGCATTTTAACATAGTACCGGGTTGGCCACCCCATCTACGCCCTTCTCCTCCTCTTTTTCCGCGAGGCGTCCTGCCATTCTCGAGGGTTTACCGTACCCCGGAAGCGAGATTTGTGGACTCCTGCGACCGGGCCCGGAAGAGGGGAGGGATGGGTGGGACTGTCGTGTAAGGGTAAGTATTCGTAGCTCACAGATTTCAACCAACCCGTACTGTTTTGAAGAATCTATTTCACCTACTCTACTTACCCTTATATCGACCATGCACCATCTAGCAACAGGGCGCTCGGTGGGGCCCGGTGCCGTCGCGCCGGTAGGCGGTGCTGAGTTCGCGAGGTTGCAAGCCGCTATGGTCCTGCCCTTCCTGTACACCGCGTCGGTCCCATAAGCACCGCGACAAAGGTGTTCGGAGTCTTCCACCCGCCGCTTTCTCTTCACGGACTGCTGTCTACCCGGGCTCGAGAAGCCATGCTGCCGGCGGCTGCGGAAACCAAGATTGATCGCCGTGACGGAACAAACGAGTCCTCTCGATAACCAAGCCTATGGCCTGGACCGGGCACCGGTGATTGTCCTCGGGTATTCCCGAGGGTGACCCGATCGCGGGGATGTCAATCTCCGGCGCGAACGCCACCGACTGATCTTTGCCAAGAAAGCCGGATCCGAGAGGCAACGTATGTACCTCTGGACCGTGCCAGGGAAGAAACGGCTTAGTAGTAAGCGCATCAAGACAAGCTCCTGCTGCTCGCGGAGGCCACTGCCGCCCCCAACGCGTTGAGGTTTAGGAGCTCCAAGCCTCGTAAGGCGTTCGCGGATGTGCGAGGAACCATGCCGGTAGCCAAATAGAGCGGCAGGAGACCTCGCTAATGTTTCGCCTAAGAGCCGGCTGTCTTGACCCTGCCCGCCCTGGAGACCCATCCGGGAAAAACCGCGATGTATAGCCGCAAGGGCGGAGGCGGGAGTCCCGGATCGTGGAGCCCTGCTTCCCCTGGTAGAAGAGGGCCAAGACGAAGACATCGCGCCGGCCTACCGAGCAAACCCGGGGTCACAACCGATGACGTTG